>VUQH01054616.1:0-34824 GCA_015106775.1 Etroplus canarensis | reverse complement strand
AGGGGTGATTTGTGACAGAAGGATAGCAGCAAGAGTGAAAGGGAAGGTTTACAAGACTGTGGTGAGACCTGCTGTGATGTATGGTTTGGAGACGGTGGCACTGACAAAAAGACAGGAGGTGGAGCTGGAGGTGGCAGAACTGAAGATGTTGAGATTTTCCCTGGGAGTGACCAGGATGGACAGGATTAGGAATGAGTACATCAGAGGGACAGCTCATGTTGAGAAGTTTGGAGACAAAGTCAGAGAGGCAAGGCTGAGATGGTTTGGACATGTTCAGAGGAGGGAAAGTGGATATATTGGACAAAGGATGTTGAAGATTGGGCTGCCAGGCAGGAGGAGAAGAGGAAGACCACAGAGAAGATTCATGGATGTAGTGAAGGAGGACATGCAGAGGGTTGGTGTGAGGGAAGAGGATGCAAGGGATAGGGTGAGATGGAGGCAGATGATCCGCTGTGGCGACCCCTAACGGGAACAGCCGAAAGAAGAAGAAGAAGAAAGAAGAAGACTGTATATCCAGGAGTGGAAGAAAAAACTTACAATTATGCTTGTTTTAGTAAAAAACATAGAATTTTATGCATTTGCACAGATTTTTTAAAATCTCACATCAGAATTCCCCACAAAGGTGAACTCTTCAGCTTCTTATTCAACAATTTAAATTGCAGTTAAGCACTGGAACTACTGTCTGACACCCTGCAGTTAGAAAGCCTTGCTATAAAGGGTGTCTCCAAAGAAATCTTATGCACACTGTTTGTCTTTTACAACAGATGGAGCAGCCACACTCCTGCCTGAAAAGATCAGCCCTAACCTGACTGACTGCTATTCACTGCATCAATCACACATTAGAACCTGCCCCTATATTACAGAACTAAGTCATTGTCACATATTTATTAACTTTCAAACTCCAAAAGTCACCTGTTGATCTCAGTACATGGTCCAAGAATTTGCAACAAAGAGCAACGAGTTGAAGATGACAGCATAGTAAAACCAGAAAAAGTCATCAAAACAGGCAATTTTCTGTTTTCTTAGGTATCTACTGTTGTGTAATATTTATTTATTCTTTTTTTCATATTGACAGCTTTCTGTGCTGTTCACTTTGAGATCATTTCATATAAATATTAGTGTTAGGTGGCACAAAAGGCTGAATGGCACTAAGTAAAAGGGGGACTTAACTCAATTTATAGTTGGAGTTCATCAAAGCTATTTAAATGTTACACAGTAGTATATAATAAATAGTCTAACAGGCTTCAGAGTATATAGGACCACTGTGGTTCCTGAATTATTTTTGTGGAGAGAAAAAGAAAGAAAAAAGAGACAACCCCCACAAATTTCAATGTGAATGGAACCCGCCTCTTGGAAATCCCTTTGTGTTTAGAGAAATCATACTGAGAAAAGCAGATTTTGTTTAATTAGTTTACAAGTTTAAGAAGAGGCTCTTCAGACAGTTGAGGTGACCATGAATCAAAGTAGGTGCATCAGCTTAGAGAACCCAGTTACCATTCTCATCAGGGGTCCTGAATTCAAAGTAGGACTCCTGAAAGTTTTGACATTGATAAGCACACAGCTCATAAATATCCTTGAGCCAAGATCATTCACAGACAGCAAGAGTCTGTATTAAATTGCAGAGATAATAGTTGTGGGACCACTGCACTACTTAGGGCCCACTTAATGAAGTCTCAGGCTACTCCTTTGGGTGTAAGGTCAAAGTGTGGTCAAGTGTGACCAGCCTTAGCCACGTGGGAGTAGCACTTGGCCTCAGTGCCCTGAGTAAAGAGACACACCTGTTTCAGCTGCTGCTATGAGGGCAGTAGTGAAACAGTGGGGAAATGCCCCCCCATTCCCTCTTCTTCTCTCTCTCCACGTTCGTAACGCTCTCAACACTGTCCTGATGAATCTCATCACACGGCCTGTGTTTGTCCCACTAGTGCTTTGTTTGTTGACCTTTATAAGACGTCATTACTTGTTATCTTCATGGGTTGGGTAAATTTTGCCCCATAACACAGCCGCTTCAACCATATCCATTGGCCACAATGTGTGTGTGTGTGTGTGTGTGTGTGTGTGTGTGTGTGTGTGTGTGTATGTCTGATCAAATGCTTCTTGTCAGTGTAACAGCCATTAACAATGAACAACGGGCATAAGCTTGATGATGTCTCCCTCCTCCCTCTATCCATTCTCTCCTCTCACCCTGAAACACAATGTCCTTTAGCATTACCGTTATTGACAGTGGAACTAATTGGCACATGGCTATGAAAGTTCCCCCCCGGCCATTATAAATTGGACTGCACAATTTCCTTCAACATCTGATAGGCAAGTATGCCTACAGGACCTGAGGAGGTATTGATTATAAATGTATTAATGTGGGTCAGTGCTGTGTACACAGCAAGGGGTGGATGATGGAGGGCTACATGTCTAGACTGGAATAAACTGACCTCATCTTGTGTTTACATAATTGATGGTAATGAGAGGAAGAGGGGAATTCTGTCTTGTAGTGTTATCTGCACACTACATTGTTTTCCCTTGATAGAGGCACTGCAAGCAGTTCTTTGGGAGATGCGACTGTGTTGCTAAATTAAATACAGCTATAAACCATCAGGAGGACATAGCACATTGATTTCAGAATGGACATTGCTAACTTTATTGGATAATTTCACTGATGTATTAAGGAGGATCTGGATAAACTGAAACAAGTAGTAAATAGACTGATATGCCAAACTGAACATGAAGTTAAAGACAAAGCACTAATTGCACCCAGTCGATGGACGCAAGCATCACTGACCTCATACAGGATATAGCTTTTAGTGTCTCGTTATACAGACAATGACCTTTCTTGTTTCTTTTCTTGCTTTGCACAATCAGGGAAATTGCATAGATTTGGTCGTCCAAGCACAGATCTATATGTTATTGATTTAGTCTACAAACTAATTATGCATTTAGAGAGGGCACCATGTTACACTATTGTGTGATATGCCAAATATAATCAGTGACTGTCACTTGAAAGGTGAAGCCACTTATTTATTTCACAATTACAGATCAGTTGTGGAACTGAAACCCACACAAAGACACATTATTGTTGATGCCAATGGTGACTGCTATTGACCTTGTGCTGAAACACTAGCAGGACAAGGATTCAAGGACTATGGATTTGGGGTGGGAGGTGGCAGCTCAGTGTGGCCACCTCCTCAGGCAGGCTGTCTGTCTGTCATTGCCCATAAATGAAGTTGATTAGGTCAGACTGCTGCTCTGCAATCCTGTCTGTCTCGACACAAGCCATATTGCCCCACCACCCATTTCAACCCAAAGATCATGACTGCTCAACCTCAGAGAAATCTGATCCCGAGGCTCCTCCCTGCTCCTGAAGGCACCTGCCAGCCTTTGACCCCTTCAATGGGTGAGCATCTGGAGGGTGATGAGCCAAAGACACGAAGGCCAGGGTGGGCTGTTGTGAGGTGGTAACAGATAGGCCTAAGGAGTCATTAGACTTCAGCATGATTAAATACCTACTCCCCCTTCTCCATTTCATGTTTTGTGTATGTCTGTTGGTATCACTTCCCATGTCTGCCTTTTTTCTGTTTTTTTTTCCTCTATGTCAATGTTTTTTTCTTCGTTCTAACAGTGCACACAGATCACAAAGGCTATGATGTATGCACAGCTGGTCTTGACAGAGCCGTCCAGGAAATGTGTGGTTTACAGATCCCCTGTTGACATACTGATTTGACTTGCCTTTTACTTTTCAGAGACCTGGAATTTTAACTGTACAGGGGACACTGAGGTCCAACTCAACATGTTTGACCATGGTGGAAAACCACTCGCAGTGTGCTGTATCCTGACAGGCTGAGTAACTGACTGATTTACTGAATGTATGTCACACTGCATACTGCAAAGCTCAATCAAAAACCATGGTTTCTCACCACACATGCAATGGCCCCACACCTGCTCACACCATTTGTTACAAAGATTTTGTATCATTAGTTTCCTTAAAATGCTATTCCACACCTTGGTTTTATGGAAACAGTAAATGTCCAAGTTGTTATGTTACCAGCAGAAAGTATAGACATACCATATATGAAGTTACACCATCCTAAAAGTTAAACCTTAGGGCAAAAAGCTATGCAATAAATTTTGGTTCACTTGACACACTTGAATCAAAAGACAAGATTTTAATGGCTCTGACCAGTGAACCATTCTTTTGGGTTCAGAGTAAAATCAATCTAAAGGGTGAGACATTCACATTTCTGGTTTTAGAAGTTAAAGTGTTAGGTCAACATTGTACAAAATACACTTATTGACTTTCTAGCCAAAAATCAAATTAAAAGATTAAATCTTATGTCTAACAGGAGGAAACGGTGTACTGTAATTACCTGAGGTTTATTTTTATGGTGTCAATAAGACTTAAGGTCTGGGTGTCATTCGTGTCAAACTCATCTTACAGTTTGTTCCATAACTTTTGGGACAAAAATGATAAAAAATCCTCTGTATACAACACAATGGATTTTTAAATAAAACAGTGGAAAAATAGAAGTGAAGAATTTTAGCTTTAATTCAAGGGATTTGACAGAAGAATTTCATTAACTGTTTAACAGTTACAACCATTTTTATACATAGTATCCCATTTTAAGAGTCTCAATAGTAGTGAGACAAATTAACATAATTTTAAATACTATAAGGATTATTTTTAATACTTGGATGAAGATAATTTGCAGTCAGTGACTGCCTGGAATTTTGAACCCATGCTGTGTTTCCTTCCTTGAGATGCTCTGCCACACCTTTAATGCAACCATCTTCAGTTGCTACTTGTCTGTGGGTCTCTGCCTTCAGTTTTGTCTTCAGTAACTGAAAAGCTGCTCTATTTGGTTGAGATTAGGTGGCTGGCTTGGCCATTGAAGAATATCCCATTTCTTTGCCATAGGAAAATCTTGCATTGCTTTTGCAGTATGCTTTGGGCCATTATCCATTTGTACTGTGAAGAGCTGTCCAGTCAGTTTTGCAACATCTGGCTAAATCTGAGCAGAAAGTATAGCCCTGCACACTTCAGAAGTTATCCTGCTACTTTTATCAGCAGTTACATTATCAATAAACATTAGTAACCCAGTTACACTGGCAAATCATTTTTGACAGATGATGTGGTATGCTTTGGATTATGAAATGTTCCTTTTCTTCTCCATACTTTTCTCTTCCCATGATTCTGGTACAAGTTCATCTTGGTTTTATCTGTCCAAAGAATTATTTCCAGATCTAGGCAGGTTCCTTTAGATGTTTTTTGGCAATATCTAATCTGGCCTTCCAGTTCTTGAGGATAACTGGTGGTTTGCATCTTGTTGCAGACACTCTTGATTAATATTCATGAAGACATCTCGTGATTGAAGATCAGTGACACAACTACCTCCTCGAGAGTGTTCTTGACTTGGCTAGATGTTGTAAAGTGCTTTTTCCTAACCGAGGATTGAATTCTCTGATCATCCACTTTATTGTCTTCTGTGATCTTCCAGGCCTTTTGGTGTTACTGAGGTGGCCAGTGCATTCCTTCTTTTTAAGAATGTTCCAGTTTTTTTGATGTTTTTTCCTTTTCTAAAGTTTTTGTTAGCTCTCTGATAGTTTCGTTTGAGGTTTTTCAGCCTAAAAATGGCCTCCTTCACTTGCATTAATAGTTTCAGTGAACAGCTACCAAATGTTATTTCAACTATTGAAATCAACTTCAGATCTTTTATCTGATTCATTGTTCATTAGAATAATGAGGGAACAGGCCTCAGCTGGCCATGAGATTGCTCATCAGTCGGTTGTCCCTTTACTTTTGATCCTCTTAAAATAGAGGACTACATATAAAAATTGTTGTTAACAGTAAATGCAAAACTATTGTCAAACTCATTGAATTGAAGCTGAAAGTCTGCACTTTAATCATATTTTTAACATTTGATTGAAAATCCAATGTAGCAGTGCACAGAGGAAAAAATATGTTTTAAAGGTGTGTCATTGTCCCCAAAATTTACCTAAATGCAGTTCATGTTCACCAGCAGTCCCAGATACCCCTTAAGTTGGTCGGACCTGTAAAACTCATGCATTATAACCTATATAAATTATCCATCCATCTATCCATTTACCTCCACTTATCCACTTTAGGGTCACAGGAGCCCTGAAGGTTATGCAATTCCCCCTCTGGGATTAATAAAGTATTCTGATTCTGATATGCCAGCTGTTATGGGGTGGGAGGCAGGGTACACATTGGACAGGTTGCTCATCTATTGCAGGGCTAACACAGAGAGATAGACAACCATTCAGGCTCACATTCACATATATGGCCAGTTTAAAATCGGCAGTTAATTTTGTGTGTCTTCGGACTGTGGGTGTAAGCTCGTGTACCAGGAGAGAATCCACACAGGCACAGGGAGAGCACGCAAACTTTACACAGAAAGGCTCCAAGTGGCCAATGGATTCAAACACAGGACCCTATTGCTGTGTGCTAACCACTGCTCCACCATTTCCCATTCAAGTTATTGTAAATAAGTACAAGTACACTGAAAATTAATCACTTAAAGACTCACATTAAATGAACCACTCCTTTACAAACCAGATGATGAGGAGCCTGAAGTGCATTAAGCACACGATTCAATAATGCATCTCTTTTTCCACATTCAATCATCTTCACATGAAGTAGGCCATTTTGGAACCAAGCAGCAATAGCTTTTTCTTTTTTCTTTTTTTTTTACCTCCCTATGATTCAAATAACTTGCCAAGATCTAAAAGTACTTTAAATTTCCATACATTCCCACTCCTCTGTAGTAATGCTGGCATCACCACACCAGCAATAGCAGTGGAATCTATTGAAGTAATGTAATATTAATGACTCCACTGCAGTCCAATGGGCTGGATTGGATCATTTGACAGGCCAGTTCTGGTTTGTGATCCATATGTTTGAGGCCCCTGCTCTAAGGAGTCACTGCTTCTGGCCAAAAAAGGCTGCAGCCTGATATTTCACTGAAAGACATAGGAGTGGTAACTCCTAGCATACTTCCCCCAGCTAGTCCTGTAATGTACATTTTCATGTCAAAGACACTCCAGCTGCACTGTTATGTAGTGCATGCAGTATGTGTTACAAGGTAAACTACATAGTCATTGCACAGTAGTCATTATATCATTCAACTGAGAATACAAAGCATAGTAAACAAATCCAACAGAGTGGGATATGCCACTGGAGTGTAAACATTAAATTGAATTAGCCCCATGTCTTCTCTCACAATTGCAGTGCACTGGGTTACAGTACATGGCCATATGGGCCCTGTCAAGCATTACTGTCACCCCTCATTTATAATAGTAAGGAGAGATGGCCCTGTTATGCCTCTCAAATCCTCTTAGCCAACATTTAGCTGATTGATTTTTTCCTTTCTACCTCGATTTAGATTATCATTGTGATATAAGCCGGAAGTTGTATATAAGTCTATTCAGGCTCATGTGTAGATTAATGGACTAGAAAGAGAAACATGAATGTTTCAGCAATGATGGCGTCTGGGAGAAAAATATCAAATAAGCATTATTGAATTTAAAGGCGGAGCAAATTCAGTAAAAGAAAGGAATGATCTCAGCTTGATTCAGTCCCTTCCTGTTACACATTGAGAAGGACTCCTCCTCACCTATTGTGATTGTAATATAAAAGTTTGTCCTGTGAAAATTAATAATTAATGTACTTCTTCAATTAAATAAAAGTTTCACAGCTGTGTTTAGGTGTCAGCTGTCAAATCCAAGTTTGCATCACAAACACATTATATTAATGTCTTTTTCTGTTTCACCCCCTGCCTACTTAATTCTTACTGCAGGCCTCCATCACAGAGATCCATGATAATGGTTTTGACTCAGCAGAATAGTATTAAGATGGCTGCTCTTAAACAATGTATTCTACTTCAGGCTATAGAAACCACGCTGTGCATTAAACAAACATCTCAGGTCTTTTGAACATGAGCTTCAACACAGTTCCATGTTGTTTAAGACAGTTGGGTTGGTGGATTCCAGCAGACTCTCTGTCCTATGCGTTCTCCAGATGGCACCACACACTGTCTCTCACAGATTGTATATACCCCTGGGATCCTTTATAAATTCAGATGATTCCCTTCCCCCACCCTCTCGCCTTGAACTACACTAAATGATGATCATGGAGATTATGTATTAGTAATTCCTGCCAGGTCTTTAAAAGAATGCCCATGCTGTGTGCTTAATACTCGGAGAAGGGATTATGCAGACCCCTACATGTGGTGTTGTGGCTGCATACCTCCAGTCAGACTAAACCCAATCTGTTACAGATTTGGACTAAAGAAGAGAGGTGCAGCAAGCACAGGGGGGTAGGCAGAGGGTTGTGCAGCCCATATTCATACTTTACAGTACATTCCACTTCTTCTATATTGTGGGGATCAGAGCTAAATCTCCCTTTGGAGGCTGCATTTTTATCTGTGTGTATTAGGATGTTAAAAAAGGAACCTTGGCTTGTGTCAAGGCTATATGCTTTATTATTTTTCTTTCAATCTCTCTTTTTCCCTACATTTTTATTTTCCCTTTGTGGTTGAGGCAAACCCAAATCCCCATACAGTTTCCCCTTGAATGTGGGTCCAATTAAACACATATGTGGATTTTCATATTGAAGCTCATAAAAGGTAAATGTCAGTGATTTACATTATATTTACATAAGGAATGCTAAGTGCCTGCACATGTGAGGTGTTAATGTCTCTATCAAAAGCAGATGGTCATCACTATTCATTACTCTTGCCTAGGGTGTTTCATTGGCCAAAAATCTCATGACCAGGCATGTTATTTTTGATAGGTGGAAAAACTCCATAAACCCATTATTTCCTATCAGGAAAGGCTAAACATTTCAATATTTGGAGGTATTTGAAGCATGTACAAAATCTACATTGTTTCAAGCTCTGATTAGCCAATAGGTGGCATCCTTTTCACTTTTCCACCATAAACTCCCATCTTAGTTGCTATATTTGAAGCAGTGTGGGACTAAAGAGCATGTATAAAATGTCTGCTATAAGTGAACTTTTATTGCATGTGTGTAAACAATAAAGTTTGATTTACTGGTACATCCTACATACCCTTTACAGCACATAATTCCAAGAGACCATTTGGCAGTGAATGCTTTTTCTGTGGAGTTCAAGAACTTGGCATGAGTGACCTAGTTAGACTTTATGATCTAGATCAGCCAACGTGTAAAGGTTTGTGTGCTGTTAAATGAATGATTTAATGTCAGAGCTATCACTGGTCAAAGTGTAGCATTAGAGGTATAATAGTTTAGGGTCCAAGTCCAAAGTCTCTTGTTCTGATTCTCTCAATGTCCATCTGTTTCAAGCGCTTGTGCAATAGGGTGACTCATGGCCTTAAGAAATGAATTCACAACTTGTATTATGTAATGATATGCTACTAATCCCTGTGCTTTTTGTTATTTCTGCTAGTTAAGCATGTGAAGTTAATACTTCATTAAAGCTGTAGTGTTTAAAACTGACATATCGTGCTCATTTTTTCAGGCTCTACTGGAGTAGCTTTGCGTGAGTCACAGTTTAAAAAAAAGCTATATTAATGTTATACTGAGCCTTGACGCAGCCTGTCAGATCATTCTCTCTCTGAAACAAGGTGAATCTCATCAACCTTTAAGTCAGTGGTTCTCAAGCTATGGGGCGGGCCCCATGGGAGGGGCATGGACTACTCTTGGTGGGATGTGGCCAACCAGGTGAAAACTATGAAATGAAACTAAGGTGAATAGTTATGATTTTTTATATGAAAAAGAAACAAGAAAACATGTGTTGATGCTATGACAACGATAATATGTACCCTTAACTAAGTGAAGCTCATCGTGGATCATTGTTTATTGTTCGTGACTGATAAAATTTGAGGATGTGGGACATGCATTTTTGTGAGATGTGGGACGCAAACTTTTTCTCAACTTCTGAAGTAGGGCATACCAAAAAAGTACGAGAACCACTTTAAGTCAACTTTCTTCTCATTGGCTGGTCCATAAAAACAGAAGGTTTAATCAACAGGAGTGCCCATGCTCACAACTAAAGCTGTCTGCATGAGATGCCCATATTAAGGATATCCCAATATGTGACATCATACAAAGCGAGAAATGGAGGTATGAACCGAGCCTATGAATCTGGAGAATCAGAATCAGAGTACTTTATTAACCCCAGGGAGGAAATTGCATTTTGTTACAGATGCTCAGTTAGATATAAATAAATATAAATCTGAAAGACAAAAAAATAAAATTATATAAATATGTATGTGTAAAGTGCAATATATAACATAAACAACTCCAATGTTAAACACTATATAGAATAAGTTCAAGAGATGTGATTAAAACTAGACCAGATGTCACAGGGAGGAGTTTGATGGCCACAATTAGGAATGATTTCCTGTGGTATTCTGTGGCGCAATGTGCCAGAGTTGTCACATGACTACACTTTATAGTTTTTGTTTCTTGACTGATTATGGCTGAGTTTGAAAAGTTCTTAACTTAGTATTCTTATTTATAATCCTCTCTTTTTCTCCATTCATCCATCCATCCATTTTCTGCCACTTATCCATGTAGCAGCAGTCTAAGCAGAGATGAACAGACCACCCAGTCCCCGGACACCTCTTCCAGTTCTTCTTTGAGCATTCCAAAGTGAGCCAATAGATATAATCTCTCTAGCATGTTCTGGGTCTGCCCTGGTCCCTCCTCCCAGTTGGACATGCCTGAAACACTTCACCTGGAAGATGTCCAGGAGGCATCCTTATCAGATGACTGACCCACCTCAACTGGCTCCTTTCGATGTGGAGGAGTAGTGGCTCTCTTCCCTCCCGAAGGACTGAGCTCCTCACCCTATCTCTAAGGGAGAGCCCAGATACCCAGCTCATTTCGGCCACTTGTATCTACAATCTCAATCTTTGGACCATTACCCAGACCACATGATCATAGGTTAGGGTAGGGACATAAATAATCGACAGCTTTGTTTTAACATTCAGCCCTCTCTTCACTAAAACAGATTGGTACAGTGTCCACATCACTGCAGACACCGCACCAATCCATCTGTCATTCTCACACTTCCTCTTCCCCTCACTTGTGAACGAGACCTGGAGATACTTAAATTCCTCCACTTAGGTCAGGAACTCATTCCATCTCTCCAGTCTTTTCCAACTCAGATCCATGACCTCAAACTTGAGGGAGCTAATTCTTACCCCAGCTAAAAAGCAGAGACAAGATCTATGACCATAACTGACACTCTTCACCCCCTGGCTACATCTAAAAATTCTGTCCATAAAAATTATGAACAGAATCGATTCTAAGGAATGTCCAACACCCACCGGGAGCACATTTCAGTGATATGTTTCTCAGCATAAGATACTAAAATATAGTGTCCCTGTAGTGTAGTGGCTTACACGTTTTGTCTTACAAGGTCCCTGGTTCAATTCCAGGTGGGGGCACAGGCCCCTCTCATCATGGAGGGTTGCATCAGGAAGAACATCCAGCATAAAACCTCTGCTGAATTACCAATGCAGATTAATCCACTGGGGGAAGCCCTATGAAGAATACAAGGGAGCAGCCAAAAGGTACACAGTAACTTAGGGTGACCAGGTTTGCCTCTTTTTGCAGGACTGGACAGCATTTTTTTATCCTTTGTTCTCCTGTCCACTTGAGATATGTCCCACATTTTGACTGACTCTGCAGGATGTACACGTCTCTTAAGTCTGGCCTTTACTCTGTGCATATGAAGAAAGCAGGGAAGTCCTTTTATTATAGCAAAGTGACAGTTAGGCTGTCTAATGTTATGCCACTCAGGTGAAATTACAATTCACCAAAAAGTCACAAGCTTTCCAGATTTTGGCAAATACCATGGAAACAAAGAATAAAGCGACAGTATATACCGATAAGAGTTTTTGTCTTTTTGCTAGAGCTGTTTTCTGTTTCACTCTAAAATATGGCACGACCTGAGGCAGCATAGGGATGTGTCCTAATTGAAAAAAAATTGCTAAAATGGTCAGATATTGCTCATGAAAGGTTGATAGGTTAAAAAGAAGACTATCAGACATATAATAAATGCATTCGGCCTTTACATGCTAAATGCTAAAACTGGTAACCTGCACAGTTTATTGTGTCTTAACGTTAGATATGAATATTTCAGAGTACCTCTCAGGATTGCTAACGTGTCCCACATTGTCCCACACAAGCACAGTGCTTCCCCCACATCTAGCTTGCTGGGATTTGGTCACCCAAGAGTAAATGCCATGTTTTAAGTTGAGGTTGGACACTTCTCTGGTGTTCTGCTTATTGACTGTGTCTTGCTGCCCCCTAGTGGTGAAACTGTGATACCAATTAATTGTCATGGCACAATAAAGAAGCAGATTAAGAACAGTTTGAAACACTGAATTCTAAAAACCACAAAAACAAGAACACGATGAAACAGAAGGTGGTTCTTTAATTTAAACAATTTGAATTTATTCCGTGTTTATTTTCTTAATCCATTTTTCTTTTGCAAACATTCTGCCAGCAGGTGAAGTTTACAGGGAGTTAATCTTCTATTCTTTTCATAAGAAGCGCTGCTCATTAACTTACAATCAAGCAAGGTTTAAAAAAAAAAAAATCAAAAGTATTGTTTGCGAGAAAACAACTTTTCACTATCTGCCAGGCGGTGCTCTTATCAGTCAGGCCACACGCCCCCATGCACATAGGGAATTAAACACCCAAATGCATGCGCGCGCGCGCACACACACACACACACACACACAGACTATTTGAAATACAAAACAATGCACAAACAGAACTGTGGAAACTAGTGATTAGCTCTGCAGCAGAGGTATAATTGGAGCCTCTAATTACAGTATTGCCTCATTGTTCCTCTCTAACTCTAATTTATCACATTTACATCCCAGAAAAACAATCACTTTGGTTGGGATCATAATGGCTGAATGACTAGCATTAGCTGTGGTTAAACACAGATTTAGTTATAGATGTAATAAAAGCTTTTTTGTATTCACATAATGTTCATATCTCTAAAACAAAAGAGGAACACTGAGGACAAAATAAAAGCTTTAATGTGAAAGACAATATTGTGTGAAGCTATATATACACATTAGCTTTATAAATGTATGCACTACAGCCTGGCTACAAGTGCAAGCGTTAAAGATATACTTACATATTAGGTACTGGATAGACCAGACACTACTTAAGCAGTAATTCTTGCAAAACTGCATGTAACAAAAATGTAAGAAACATAATTACATTGCATATTTGTTGCTATAGAAACATTTTTTATACAAGAAAATTAAATACAAAGCAAAATCGCTGAGATGTCTACCGTTTCGCTCTAGCTGAGTAAATACTTCACAATTACAAATACATTCCAGATTACCAACTTCAGAACAGCTATCAGTTATTATTCAAATTAGAGACTCGGGGTTGGATGGTCACACGTCTGACTGGAGTCTGATCTGCATTACGATTGGCTACCAGCTCCTGCAACTGAAGGGCCCCTCCGCCAATGAAACAGAAAGCTGGGCACACAGGGCCAGAGCAATCCACATGGCCTTCCCACAGGGGTCGCAGAGAGTGGGCATCATAGAATGTGACACGTCCTTTCTCAAAGTCAAGGCACACACCGAGCCGGGGCGGCAGCGGGTAGGTGAGGCCTGTAGGTGATGACGGGCCATTGCCGTTGGTGATGGGCTCCCGTTGCTGATGGTGGTAGCTGTGCTGTGGTAGGTAGATTTTACCCATTCCCATAGTGAGGAAGCAGAATGGCGGAGAGGAATCCAGGGCGTCTTCTGCTCCACTGTCATGGCCGCTGTCTGGGTCATAGCTGCATAGAGAGAACAGTTTAAAAAATGACAACAAAACTAACAGCTTAAATTTTTTTTACTTTTTTTAAATTACTATTTCAGGGATTTCCAACTTATATATATATATATATATACACTACCACTCAAAAGTGGGATCAGTTGCAAATTTCATTATTTTCCAAAGAAATACACATTTTCATGCAATTCACAATTTTATCATTTTCACAATTAAAATTAATCAGATGATTTTTAGTGTGAGGGAAGAAGGTGAGGCAGATGATCTGCTGTGGCAACCCCTAATGGAAGCAGCTGAAAGAATAAGAATAAAAAGATCTACATTTTTGCACAAAGGCCTCTTATTAGGAACAGTCCTCTGTATTGATTTCCTAGTATGGCTGCTAATCCAAGTTAATTTTATATGACTAATTGATCATTAGAAAACCCTTTTGAAATTGTGTTGTACAGCTGAAAACTGTTGTACTTACCAATAAGGGAGCAAAAAAGGGAGTATGGCATTCTTTAGGTTAGTTTAGTATCAGAAGCATCAGCAGCTGATTGTTTGTTTACAGGATGATTGTTTGTTTACCTGTCAGTCTATTGTTGTGCTAAGAAAGGAAGGCTATTCAATGTGAGAAATTGCGACAAAACTTAAAATCTCTTACCATGTTGTTAACTACTCCCTTCAGAGAGCAGCACAAACTGGCTCTAACAAGAAAAGAAAAAGGAGTGGGAGGCTCTGATGCACAGCAGTGCAAGAAGACAATCTGAGAGTGTGTATTTTAAGACAACAGCTCACAGGTCATCAACTGGCAGCTGCACTAAATAGTCACACACCAGTGTCAGCATCAACAGTGAAGAGGCGACTTCAGGATGCTCGACTTCGTGGCAGAATTGCCAAGAAAAAAACATATCTCAGACGGGCCAATAAAAAGAAAAAGACAGAGATTGGCAAAAGAGCACAGCCACTGGAACACTGGAAGAAGGTGTTGTGGACAGATGAGTCCAAGTTTGAGGTCTCTGAATCAAACAGAACATTTGTGAAATGCAAAAATAAGAAAAGATGCAAGAACAGTGCTTAATATCATCAGTCAAGCATGGTGGAAGCAGTATGATGGTCTGGGGATGCTTTAGAGGTGGTAAAATAGGAGGTTTGTATAGCATGGAAGGGAACTTGAAGGAAAGCTATCACAAGATTTTGCAATGCTATGCCATACTCTGTTGACAGCACTTGATTGGGACCAATTTCATCCTACAACAGGATAATGACCCAAAACACACCTCCAAAATGTGTCAGCAATATTTAAAGAATAAGCAGTCACCCAGACTTCTGACTTTAATGGAGTGGCCGGCGCAGTACCCTGATCTGAACCCTATTGACCTGTTGTGGGAGCAGCTTAACCGTATGGTACAGAGGAAGACTCCATCAAGTCAATCCATCTTGTGGGAGGTGCTCCAGGAAGGAAGGGGGGAAATCTCAAATCACATCACCTTGAAAAATTGACATCTAGAATGCCAAAGGTCTGCCAGACTGTAATTGCTGCAAAAGGTTTTAGGGTTTTTTTTGATGAAGGCAAATTCTGGAGAACACATTCATCATTTCCATTAAAATCCTTATTACTTACCTAACTCTGAAAATGTCAACATGTCTGGTTCATTTGGTATATTTCCTATTCAGACTAATTTCATGCGTGTTTCCATGGAAAACAATAGGACTTCCAAGTGATCTCACACTTAAGAGCTGTAGTGTGTGTACACACGCGTGCACACACACCATTTGAGAAACACCGGTTTAAAGTTTTACATAGATATTTTGTAGATAAGTAATGATTTAGACCCTTTCAGTTTTTGTATTCTTAATGTTTGGTAGATTGGATAAAGATGGATAGATGGATAAAACTGAACAAATTTGTAATCGTATTTGTAAATTGTGGACCTTACACACAAATAATTTAGCATTTATTTTAAAATAAATCCTAATTCCAAGGTCACAAGCTTTCTCCATATACAAAAGGTGTACCCACTGGAATTAATTATCCATTGGGGTAAACCTAAAACTGTTTGGGCCTCAGTGTAGTATGTATTCCTATATTTTCTTCTAATTTTTGTCAATTTCATATTCCCTTTACTCACCGGGGACTGGCCATGTCTTGTGGAAGGTGAAACCACTCCTGCAGTTTGGACTCCAGGCCCACTCCCACCTGTTCAAAAAAGCAAAAAAGACAACTTTTTATAACCAACCACAACTGAGCTTCAGTTTTTTTATTCACTTAAACAGCTTCGAATAAAACAGAATCTGATGACAGAA
Source organism: Etroplus canarensis (assembly GCA_015106775.1). NCBI lineage: Eukaryota > Metazoa > Chordata > Actinopteri > Cichliformes > Cichlidae > Etroplus > Etroplus canarensis. Next base: position 18,728 of record VUQH01054616.1, on the reverse strand, counting down.
TGAGGCCAAAGTCTCACACCAAGGGTTATTTCATCTCTGTGTGACATGTGACAGAAATTATGTATTTTTTGGAGTGATCTGTCTGTAGGCTTTTGATTTTAGGATACTGAGTTTTGATTTGCAATGTAGTTAAACCTATGGAATTTATGTTAATTTAAAAACAGAACCAGTGACACGAAGAAAGTTACAATTATCTAACAAACTTTATCTGGGTTTTGTTTTCTTGTTGTTACCTACTTCGACTGAAAACAGCCTACATCTCTCATGAACACTTAGCTATTACAGGATGCATTTAAAATAACATACTTGTTGTGTAAACATAACAGGTAAGTTTGATAATGACAATTAATTTCTGATATATGGTAATGTGAAAAGTAAAGTTTTCATACACCTCTGTGGAGCCCTTTGAAAAACTAAGTGCACCCTACTGCTTCTATAGGAATTAAGAGGGTAAGTAGCAGCCAGGTGCTGCTAATCTAATGCACTTAATTTATCATCAGCAAGTGTGATTAAAGCAGACGTTCTGGCAGTTTGCTGTCTGCAGCATTCAAGTGTGTGCTAAAAAAAATACTACATCCTTCCTAGGAGTGGATGTCCCAGCAAACTCACCCCTAGGTCAAACCATGCAATGTTTAGAGAAAATGCAAAAAAAAACCCAAGAGCTCAAGGGTCACCAAGAGAAAGCCTCTTCTTTCTAAAAAGAACATGGCAGCACAGCTTAGATTTGCAAAGTTGCATCTGAAAAAACCACAAGACTTCTGGAGCAATGTCATTTGGAAAGACGAGACCAAAGTGGAGATGTTCGGACATAATGCACAGTACCACATTTGTCTAAAACCAAACACAGAAAGGAGGGATGAGGATTTGGGCTTGTTTTGCAGCCACAGGAGACAGTCATTAAAGTGACTATGAACTCCGCTGTATTCTAAAGCAAACGTGAGACCATAAACCTTGGCTGATATTGGGTCATGCACCAGGGCAATAATCCAGAGCACACCAGCAAATCTACAACAGGATGGCAAAGTCCAGACATCAACCTAACTGAAATGCTGTGGTGGGACCTACAGAGAACTGTGCATAAATGAATGCCCACAAATCTCAATGAACTGAAGCAACATCATAAAGAAGAGTGGGGCAAAATGTATCCACAAAGATGTGGAGGGAAAAAGTCAGAGAAAAGGATTACTTCAAGTAACTGCTGCTGAAGGTGGTTCTAAAAGACAATGCATTATGGGCTGTACTTAGTTTTTCATAGGACTGCATTGAGTGCTGTTAAAACTTTGTTTTTTATATGACATTAACACAGTTTGTCTTATTCAAGAGCAGAGATGGTGTTTTATGTGTTCTTTAGGCTCCTATCACAGTTTATAACTGGGTGGGGCTCAGCTGAAAAAAGAACGCTAACAGTAGGGCTCAGTGTCAGGATTTACGTAGCTTTACGCAAATTCTGGATTTCTCTTTCATCAGTCAGGTCAAATCAATCTCTATGAAATATAATAATCTGTATTTTTCCCCTGCTATTAAGTAACGCCTAGGACTGTTTTATTTCAGGCCTTAACTTTAATGAGTCACGCTCAAATCATTCGTGTTGAAGACTCTTCACACTAGCTCTCAGGACATTTTAAATTTACATTTAAGGATTTTTAAATACTCTTAAACCCCATCATGGCCTACTTTCTACAAGCTCTCCAAGTTACATCTTTGACCTCTTAGTACTGTACGTGCCGGTATATACTTTGAGATCCTCGGGGAGCTGTCTTTTGTCTGCTCAAGTGTCCCTCTTATAAGCTAGAAGAGACAAAGTGTTTGCAGTCAGGACCCCCAGGCTCTGACATTGTCCAGGGAAATCAAGTCGGCCAAGTCACTGAGCTCTGCCTTAAAACACAAGTTCATGGGAGATTGTTTCTATATTTTCCAGTTTTAAATTTTTTTTTACCCTTTCCAACATTTACCACATTTCTTTTTATTTTTCTTCTTTTAACTGTTAATTTTTTAATCATAAAAATTGCTCAAAAACAATATTATTAGAATATTAATGCATTTTTAGTCAGAAATATTTATTGTTGTTTGAGAATATATATAGCTTAATGTCTTTTGTGTTTAAATGTTAAAGTCTGATTGAATACTACAGAACATTCCACACCCAGCACTCAGCAGCCTGTATTACAGGAATTCACTTGCCTTCACAAGGTAAGAGCCAGGCTCCACTGAGCATGCCCAGTAGTGCCGTCCCTGTGTAATGGCTACATCTCCTACTAGGAGGTCAGAAGTCAGGTGGCAGGAAGTGAGGGCGTGGTCAGCAGCCTGCAGGAGAGAGAGACCAGGGACACTCCGGGCACAGCGTTGCTCTTTGCTGACCACTAGCCGGTCTGCATGGAGACCCCAGCGAGAGTCCAGGTAGAAGTTAAGCACTGGGAGGAGACAGTATGACAGAGGACACAGCAGAGAAAAGGACAGAGAGGGAGGGTAAATAGAAAGAGAAAGAAGGCAGAAAAGTTGGAGAAATGAGAAAACAAAGAGACAGGTACATACAGAAATGACACATGGGGGTTTTAGAAGTGACAGGAGGTGACAGACAAAAAGCGGACAGATTTACAATCAGAAAATAGAAAGGAGAAGAGAAGCGAGGAGAAGATAAAGCAGCTGAGAGGAGAGACTATGGGGGAGGACCAGAGAGAGGGCATGCACCTCCTTCCACCAGCACTGGGCATTGATCTATGCTATACATTGATGACTCAGGGAGTAAGATACAGAAGGCATTACAAAGAAGCTTTAGCAGTGGTAAGTGCAACTTTTTCCACAGGAAGTAGAGTGGGAAGATACACAATAGCAGGAAGGAAAAACAGCCAACAAGGACACAAGGAATTTACCAATCACTCCAATCGACCATTATAAAGCCCTAGCTCTGAATCCAATCCATGTTGTTAAGCCTCAGGTCTTAACAAACTGCAAACCTCATCAACACTCGAACAGATCTCGTTATAGGAGGTAAAGTGGGAGGCAGAGGGATGAGTGGGTGACACAGCAGGGGTGGAAGAACAGAGGATGTGTGGGATGACCACAAAGATAAATAGGGGAAGATAAAATAATTAAGTGGAGTGGGGCACAGAGAGGAGGTGAAGGGATATGAGTGCACTTCTTACGTTCTGTAGGAGGTATGTAGTTTGGCAGCGTGGAAGTAGCAGAGTTGAGGATGACAAGTAGGAGGCTGTGAAACGGAAATAATACATGAGAGAAAGATGAGGAAATAAAGAGTAAGATCGTGAGGATGTGTTAAAATGGAGAGAGAGGTGGACATAATGGGATGAAAAAAGAAAATGGGAATGGACAGAAAAGAAAGATCATGGTTTTTTTAAACATTTCATCACAGTAAGCATTCCAATGCTTTCTTTGTAAATGAAAAAAATGATGTAATGTGGTGATTCATTTTTATTCATGTTCTGAGTTTACTTGATAGTAAATTTAAGATATCCATCCAGTTTTCCAGACTTGGAATAAGCCTAGACTAAAAGAAAACTTTAAGATTACCATAAATAAAGTTTTTAGTCTAGGACCAGGCTTAATCCAAGCCTGAGAAACTTAGGTTATATGTTTTAGTTACACAGTAAAATGCTGACATCTGGGAGCATACTAATATCTCTAAAAAGACAGGTGTATGATTATTCACATAATCATACAAGTTTTACATAGGTTAGTCAAACTTGGAAAAGAAGGTTTTGTGTATCAGCTGACTAAAGCTAAAGCTGTTTTCTCAACAAACAGGGCAACAGAGCCAGGATCTACAAAGAACCACAGCGTAATACTGGGAGTTTTTAAAAAGGTGCGGCAAGCATATTTGGAAGAGAAATATGGAAAACTCAAAACTATTTGTCTTATTCAGCTATAATATTTGATAAAAACACCTTAGATCTACAATAGTTGCCAGAAAAAGACTCTGGGTGTGTCCTTTACATATGCTTTACATCAGTTTTGCCTCCAGCATGAGCAGTTTATATAAGCATACTACACCTGTTTCTATGTGTTTCTATGTATCAAAAAATTGACAAAAATACATTAGAAATAAACCCAAGTCACACAACACTCAAAACACTGTTACTGATTTAAAATTAATGTGCCTTACTTTAACACAATGTGTTAAAATTAACATGTGTTATCCTTAACTAGACACACGTGGAAGATTTAAAGAACTTTCATCAAGGAAAGTGGGGTTCATGTTTAGACTATTTTTATTGTTTTTTTTTTCCAGTTTCACTTACTGTTTGTTTACGTGTGGACAGTAAAACTACTTGGTTGGGGTTGGGGAAATATTATGGCCTGTGTTAAAACACACACCTGCACAATGTTAAACTCGCATGTTAAAAATGACACTAGAGGACATGCAGGGCATTAAACTTGTTCAAAATAGATGGTGACAGAGATTCTCAACAGGAAGCATTTCAGAGGATTTTAATGACTAGGTCATTTACATCATATAAGTGAAAGGTTCCTCGAATTACTCTTGTAATATAATATGAAACAAATACTTAAGTATTTGGGAAGTGGAACAGAGTACTGGAACGTCACCAAACAAATCAACTGCTTTTTGTATTACAGTTTTGCTAATTAATGACTGAAAGTGCAGGTGCTATCTAACAAATGTACAGTTTAAGAATAGTATATATTATGTTAACTGCAGAGTTAAAAGCTTGCTGAAAGAAACAGTCACAATGCAATTTGTTTCCAGTGCTTACACAGGCCTTTTATGCAGAAAAACCAAAAGAGCTCTAACCAGGATCTTTCTAAATTAATGCCTGAATGTCACTTTGTTTTAAATTGGGATACAATTGCTTATTAGTATGCAAGCTCATGATTTACATTTGAGGAAAAATATCAGTCCACAGGCAAGATTCTTTTCAACTAAATCAAAAAAAACAAAAAACAAACATTGAATCATAAAAATGATTTTCAAACAAGAAGTGAGCACATTTCAAGTATGCGGCTGTCTGGCTGTAGTCCAATATTCTTTGTGTTGCTTTCATTCATTGTAGCACAGCTTTAATTGTACTCAATTATATGTGAGTACAGTCTTAACACAAATTCAAAAGGTGTCAAGGAGTATTTGCTTTCCCACTGCAACTGGTGACTTCATGTAAGTAATGTTCTATGTGGAAACTGGGGTATTGCCAAACTAGTTTGGTATGTTTTTTTTTTCAAATACCTCTGTTGTTTGGATGCATTTTCATTGCGGTAAAGTCCTTCTGTTCGATTGATAAGAAAATCTGTGTACCCTCACCTGGTGCAGGTGGGGTGTGCAGGTACACCTCCTCACTGTACTCTCCGTAGCCCGCCTTGTTGCAGCCCCTCACCCGCAGCACGTACACGCTGTCCATCTCCAACCTGTCAATCACAGCACTGCTTCCACTCACTTCATCCAATCGCTGCCAGCCCCAGCGTGCAGCAGCCAATCCTCCTCTGATCCCGCCTCTGGACGCTCCTCCTGGTACCACACCCCGACGGCGATACTCCACAGAAAAATGCCAGGAGGGTGCAGACTCTGGTGGCAGGCGCCAGCACAAGAAGAGCTGGTCGTAGGCCAGAGTACGCTGGGTATCGATCACTGGAGCCAAGGGTGCTAGGGCAATAATATAATAGTTAACTTAACATGCCATATATGTAGTAACATCTTTACTTCCATCCCTGGCTCATGTGTAATTAGTATAAATTTATTTAGACAGTGAATATGCAAAAGAAAGTCAAAAAGAAACCCTCTCTCAGTCTCTGGCTTCTTACTTCCTTGCTTATTTTTTTACCTTTCCACCATCTCCATTCTCATTCCTATCCTTCCTCTCCTCATTTTCTCACCACTCCCCTTCTCACCCTGGATGAAGTTCAACTCTGTCAGGAGTTTGAGTTCTTTGGAGACGTCCAGCTGGAAGTGTCTGAAGGATGGATCAGCTGCTAGAGTGAAATGCTGGAGATTCTCAATTGCTTTACTCAGCCTGGCACAGTGAAAAACAGAGAGAAGTGTCAGACGAATCGAGGAAGAACAGTGTTTACACAAGGCTTTCATAAAGACGGGAGGGAGAGCAAGAAAGAATCATGAGGTGTATAAAGGATGTATGAAAAAGAAAAAGAAAGATAGGACATACTTTATTCTAGATTTGTCTTATTGTCAAAAATCTCACGAATGGGCCAGAATCAACAGCGCATTAGTTGTCAATACTTATTCCTTCACTTCAGTTGCTTCAGACCTAATTTATACACATTGTTCATGGAGGCAGGGCACTGTTCTGTCTGTGAGACTGACTATAAGTGGTACCTATTTCACATTTCCTTATTTTCTTTCATATAAACTATCTGGACAAAAGTATTGGGCCACACCTCTCAGTCAGTTAATTTAGGTGTTTCAGTCAGTCCTATTGCCACAGGTGTATAAAAGCAAGCACCTAGCCATGCAGTCTGCCTTTAAAAATATTTGTGAAAGACTGGATCATTCTAAAGAGCACACTGAATTCAAGCATGATACTGTAACAGGATGCCACTGTTGCAACAAGTCAACTTGTGAAATTTCTTTCCTCCTAGATATTCCATGACCAAATGTGAGTGGTATTGTTGTAAAATGGAGGCATTTTGAAACCACAGCAAGTCAGCCATGAAGTGGTTGAGAATTTTAAGTCATGGAGCAGGGTCACTAAGTGCTGAGGTGCTTTAAAGTTGCCAAAGCTCTGCTGACTGACTCAGTAACTGCAGCTCTAAGTCTCCCCTGGCATTAACATCAGCAGAAAAACTGTGCACTAGGAGTTTCATGGCATGGTTTCCACAGCTGAGCAGCTGCATACAAGTCTTAGGTCAACGAGCACAATGCCAAGCATCAAATGGAGTGGTGTAAAGCATACCACCACTGGACTCTGGAGTAGTGGAAACATGTTATGTGGACTGATGAATCACACTTCTTTCTCAGGCAGTCTGATGGATGAGTCTGGGTTTGACAAATGCCAGAAGAATGTTACCCACCTGAGTGCACTGTGTCAACTGTAAAGTTTGGTATGGGAGGGTTAATGCTATGGGGTTGTTTTTTTGGGGTTGACCTGGGCCTCTTAGTTCCAATGAAGGGATGTCTTTATGATTCTGCTTACTGTACCAAGACGTTTTGGGCAATTCTATGCTGGGAAAGGCCATTTTCTGTTCTAGCATGACTGCACAAAGCAAGGCCCATAAAGGCATAGTTGGATGAGTTTGGTGGGAAAAAACTTGACTGGTCTGCACAGAGCCCCAACCTCAACCCCATCCAAGACCTTTGGGATGAAATAGAATGGAAATTGCAAGCCAGGCCCTCTCATCCAACATCAGTGTCTGACCAAACAAATGCTCTTCTTGATAACTGGGCAAAAATTCCCACAGACAGACTCCAAAATCTCATATAAAGCCTTCCAGAAGAGTTGAAGCTGTTATAGATACAAAGAGGGACCAACTCCATACTAATGCCTATGGATTTAGAATGACATGTCATAAAAGCTTAGGTGTAATGAGTAGGTGGTCCAATACTTTTGTCCATAGAACGTATTTGCTGTTACAAATAGTGGATCCTCAGAATATAAACCAAATGTATGTACAATTAACTAAATTCCCCGCCCACCTGCTCCTCAAACCTGTTCGCAAGTAGCAGGCAATCATAAGAAAGTTAGGTTTATGGGATGGGGAAGAGAGCTGAAACAGCTTGTTTAAGAAGAAGGATTAACTGAGGGGCAGCACCAAGGCCCAATATAAGATAAAAAAGGAATATTTTGAACTGTGAATCATACAAAGCTACTTTGGCAGAGACCATAAATGAAAATATCAAGATGGAAATAAACACAAACTAATGTGGCCGTGTTCACAAGGAAAGAACACACTGCGTGCTTGTCATTAGGTTTTTTGACAACAGATAAAATGTAGAATCAATCAACACTACTGTTTGTTTTTTGATCTGGCAAGATGGTGACCTGAATCAAGTTATAACTCCTATATGCTATCAGTCTGCTTCCTCCACCCTGAGGTCGTTCAGTAGTTACAAACAATGCAGAGAAGAGTGCAGAAAGAGAATCAAATTTGCTGAAGAGGGGAGAATCTGTTTAAATGATAAAAGATATGAAGAAGCAGGAAAACCTAACAAAGATGAAGCTAAGCCAAGCTCTGTTCTATCAAAACAGAAAGCATTGTTGAAAGAAAACAAATGGGAAACCTGTTATGAGTCTGGCGAGCAGCCTGCACAAAGCAAGGCTGGTCTGTTTCTTTCAGCAGTTCCTGGGTGAACGCCATGAGTCCAGCGTGTTCTAATAAACCCCGTCTCTCCGTCACTTGAGCAGCCAATGCCTCGCCTCGCTTCTGCCGTGCCACCTCCAAAGCCTGGGTGAGCGAAGCGTGACGTTCAGCGAGGGCGGCCGTCAAATCCCTGATGCTCTGAGCCAGCTGCTCTCTTGCTGACACACTGTTAACCTGATGAAAAACAACACAGGCAGACAAGTTCAGGCATCTGAGAACTAACACCAGCTATTGCTTGTTCACAGAACATTTAAGTTGAATGATAAAGGTTTTTTCAGTTTTAAAAACAACAATAAGAAGAGGTTTACAATAGACAAATGTACCTATAATATTAGGATAAATAAAAATGTTATTAGTGGCTTTGACAGATGTTTCACCTGCGTGTATAAAATTTGGACATGTTTCACATTTGAAACTATGCCATCTTCTGTGAAACAAAACTTTTGCATTGCATGGTTGGAACCAGGGTGCGATGATTAAAATGTATCAGAGCAAACACCAATCAAATCAGAAATGGACTTTAGTTTTCGATGCTGGCGTGCTCCTGTGACAGCAGCGATAACACTGCGCAAGTGGGGATGATCAGATCCTGTACCATCTTCTGTTTATCCCACAAAAACACCACTGTTTCATCATTAAAACTATAACAAGCTAAATAAAACAAAACTTAAACTCATTCAGAGCAGCAAATTTTAAAGGAGTCCCTCCATCGTTGCAACCATGTGGCCTCCTGAGGTTTCTGTTATAAGTGCTGTGAATCTCAGCCTTAGTCTGGGCCTCGATACCAGACAGACTCTACCCCAAATTCAGTTTGCTCAAAAATGAGTTCATCCAAGGGCTAATGCATGGTCATTGGAGTGCTCATGGAGGCAGATGCAGAGTCCCATCTGGCATCAACTGGTTCTGGTCCACCGCGAGAACCCTACCCAAAGCCCGGCATGGCACTTTTGCCCAGCCATCATACGCATATCTCAGGGTGCCCAACTCTCTGGCCTCATCCGAAGGGAGCACAGAGGGTTCTCTGTCTCCTCCCCACTGCTGAACCATTTCCTCCAGGTTAGGGCCAACCTCTCTTAAAAACTGTCTCTGATCATGGCAATTAAATAGGTCCACTGAAGTTATGTGGCATAAAAGGCTGAATAGCATTAAGTGAAAGGGGAATGTAATTGTGGCATGTTAAAACAGCATCTGCGTTTGCAAGAGGAAAACATTTGGCTAAGAACACGGCACATATTACTTTAATTAAAAAACTACAATAATCTTATAAACACTGGTTATGTTGAAGTTCATAATTATTCAATAAACATTACACTGGGAGCAGTAATAAATAATACATATCATAACAGGAGTCAGAGCATATAGGACCAGTGTGGTTCCTAAGTTATTTTCGCCCTGATTTTTTCATAAATTGCACCCTGGTTGTACCAATTTACCAAACAGATGGCCTTTTTGTTAAGTACAATTTAAAAGTGGATGGTAAAATAAACAAACAAAACAAACAAAACCAGAAGGCATGAGCATCAGCACCCTTGTAGAAGCTGCTGACTGGTGTTAATTCTGTGTTCATTGAGATTTTGTGGGCCAAAAGCATTAATCACCTCAGTCTGAGTGATGCCACTCTCCAGCTGGGTAATCTGTGCCAGAACTGTGTCCTGATTGGACAGAATGTAGTTCATCTCCTTTGTAATCTTCTCCTGTCAAATAAACAACAAATACGCAACATACAAAAAACAAATGCACAGGGATTAATAGTCACACAAAGGCTCACATTTACTTATCTTATATGCTCTACTTTGTTTATCTTTTATACAATTTTCCCCCTAGGATTAATAAAGTATTCTGATTATGTTTAAAGCTGCTTTTTAACATTTTGAAGTAAGGCAGCCACTATATTTTTTTGTCAGACAACTATAGTTCATTCACTCAATAGTTAAACTTCAAATGGTAGGGAAGTGATACATTTTCCTAGTTCTGCATCTTGGGATTTGATATAATTTTGTCAGATGCCGCTTGAGTATCACCGTTGTGTCATTTGGCAAAGGCCCTTCACACACTTGTCACGGCAATATTCGCCACAGACACATAATAGTCTCATTTTAGGACCTAGACTAAGTCCATGTGGAGAGACTGAAGGGGTGGTAGTGGTATGGCTCTCAGGTTTGTCAGCCAGGGATCTATGGGACATGTCCTGTTTGGACTCTCTACTTAGGTTTAAGCACTAAAAACAACTATGTTAGGTTTTGGAACACGTGATGGTTTGAGTTAACATCCATACCTTCAAAACAGTAACTCTGTACATTAAGAAATGGCCGGTTGGGAGTGACAGACTTGTCTCATTATTGCCAATGTGTTCAGGATACAGACACTAAAGGCACAGGATTGTGCATAAATGGGGACATGCCAGCAGCTTTGAAAAAACAGCAACATTTAACACCCTGCAAAATGAGAACAGGCTGGGAGCAATCATCAAGTACACATCCTACTAAGTAATCATAATTTCACTGTAAAATTAAGTCTTTGACTAACATGATAAAATATTCCCTTTAAATGAGAAAAATGGTAGTCCGACAGTGGAGGTTTTCAGAGTATTCATATAAACACTGACTTTAATGGTATGTGTTTGTTTTGTGAGTGGTAAACCATTCATTATCCAGAACAGAGGCACATGCCAGATTCAGGCTCATACCTTCAGTGCTTGGTATGCCTGGGCCACAGGGAGGATTTTATGTCCAGTGTGAATGCGCCGCAGTTTGCACAGGGGGCAGAGCAGCCGCTGACAGGACCGACAGTAGAACTGTAGCTTCTCTTGATCATGCTCTGGACAAGTCAGAACCTAAGCAAGAGAGTTTAATTAAATGTCTACTATTTCATCTGCGTTTTACCTGAGGGGGGAAAACAGAGCAATGTAGAAGAGAATTATGAGGATTTCTGTGTAATTTGTTTTTTGCCTTTGGCTAAGCAGCCAACAGCCAGCAGAGCTTTCCCAAAAACAGAAGGGAAGCAAATGTAAATGCCTTTTTGTTTATCAAATTTAAATGAATGTGTAAACCAACAATTTTCCCTTGTGTTATTGTAATCTATGTGGCTCAGATATCTCAAATCCACATAATATAATTACACAATTAAAACCCTGAAATACATCTGTAATTGCATCACAGACACTGAATTTTGTATGCAATGTGAACAGGGGCAGTGTGGCACATTTTAAGTCATGTGTTTGTTACAACTTTCAAATAAGGTTTCCTATTATCAGGTTCACCTAACAGCTTTATGAATATACTTTAGCAATGTTTTACTAAGCATTTATCCACTATTATTGGTGCTTAGACTGTGCTGAAGGGAATCTGGACGCAAAAGACAAAAGTTTTGTAATGATTTGTAATGAACCATAGCTCATTAAAGTGTAACAAACTGGCTCAATTCAAGGAATTTTCCTCTGTCATATTTTTCTTTGTCATATCATAAGAAGATCTGGATGATGAGTATGTGTGTCAGTGTGTTACACTACCTTTGGTCTGAAGTTGAGTGTAGGCAGGATATGTTCATGCTGTGCTCGTGGTGTTCCCCATGGGTGATAGAGTTTGAAACACTCATTGCAGAAATTGGACCTGCAGTCAGCACAGCCCTTGGTAGCCTCCAGAGTTTGAGGAGGCTTACAAAACTGGCACATTACGGCCACATTGCCCAGACTCACTGTGTGTCTATACCTGGCAGTGAAGAGGAGGGCAGAAAGAGAAGAAAGATTGCTTTAGCCTTGAGTTATCTAGCTTGTTTCACTGTGATTAAAGACATTTCCTATTAAGGCAGAACTGGCCACCAAGCAAATAACAAATTAAAGAGCTGAAGACAAATTTGGGCATGGGATAAAAAAAAAATACCTAATCAAAGCAACACAAATGGTTGTAAATCCAACATTTTCACTCTGTGGGTAAGTTTGAGATAAACAGTATCGAATAGATGATAAATGGAACACAAAGCTGCTAGACTGTGGAAACAATCAGCCATGGTAGCTACAGTATGTTGCAGTGTGCACTCAGTGCTGTTTCAGCTGCTGCTGAATACTGACAATTAGATTTGGACATGTTCCCACACCTTCTGTTTTTCAGGACTGAGTCCTTTTTTCATTTGCATTTGGCCATAAACATCATATGTTCTATAACACAATATTACTCTGTGGGCTTTTTGTGCATGTCATTGCCTTCTTTTTTCAGTGCATTTTTGCATGTACTTACCTCTCCACTATACGCTCCAAGGTGAGGTTGCGCAGGCAGTCAGTAAGGCCTTTTTCTCCCAGCTCAACATCTCTGCCGCAGGGGATACAGGGGAACATCATCACCAAGGTTGGAACCTCCTTACGGCGTCGCCCTGGGTACGTCCCATACCCAGGAGAACGTGGTATGGATGGGGAAGGGGGGTGAGGACCTTAAACCAAATCAAGTTTATTCCAAGTCAAGTTTATTTCTAAGCACATTCAAACACAAAATCTGTTGACCAAAGTGCATCACAGCCAAGGGAATAAAATAACATAAAACAACAAAACATATTATAAACTGACTCAAACATAGGTAATATGTAAAAGGTAAGAGCCAAAAAATAAAAATGGGTTTTTAAACAAGTTTTAAAACCATCTAATTTTGGGAAGGTCCTGACGTGAAGGGGCAGCTTGTTCCATAATTTAGGAGCAGCTATTGCAAAGGCCTGATCTCTGTGTTTTAGCCTGGACCTCAGAACAGCTAGGAGCATTTGCTCAGCAGACCTCCGTGATCTGGTGGGAGTGTAAAGTTAAGATCAGAGAGGTAAGAAGGTGCAAACACATGCAATAACTTAAAAAACGAATTTTAATTTTTTTTTTTATTTTTTATTTTTTTTAAATCAATCCTAAAACTTACTGGGAGCCAACGTAAAGAGGCCAGTATGGGTGTAATGTGGTCTCACTTGCGTGTGCCAGTTAAGAGTCAAGCTGCAGCATTTCAAACCAGTCCACCAATCAAAAACTATCTTTCACAGCAGCGTTTATCTCCCAGAGGAAGAAAAGGTCAAAATAACGAATTAAGGAAAGGGTTAACTAACAGAAAATTTCATGTCGTCTGTTTCTTCTTCACTGTATATGAAAATGTACTAAAGCATGTCAGCACATATGAGCTTAAACTTAGACTGTAAGTGGAGAGAGGTACTACAAACCTGATCGTAGCACACGGTCTATGGGTCGCTGCTCAGTTTTAGGTGTAGGTCTGCGTGCCTGACGAGGTGAACGCGTGTTAGGTGTAGAGGCTGGAGAGTTGGGTTCTGGTGGAAGCTCTGGAGGCGGGTAACCATTTGCCACCAAAACCTCGGAGGCACACATGAGACAGACACTGTGCTGGCATGGCAGGACCACAGGCTGTTTGACTATTTCTTTACACACGGGGCAATGCAACTCATGCTCCAGGCTCTTCATATTAGACTATTGGAAACAAAGAGGTAAAAGATGACTGTCTGCACAGGTTTCTGTAAAGAAAAACTGGGTGAGTATTCAAAGACCTTTAAGATTAAATTAGCTTATATTTAAGAATGCAACAGATAGAGGACCAACAATATACAAACAGACTTTTAAATGGATTAAAGAGAGGTCCAAATGCATGTAGGGTTAGGCATCATTACAAAAAGCTCTCAAACATTATGAATGTGACCAGGCCAGGCATATTTTTTATACTAAACAGATTTGATTCTTATTTCTGTGAACTTATTTTGCTCTTTGGCAGAACAGTCTTCAGGCTTTAGACCCAGTCCTACGTGCAGGCGTACCACAGAGGGGAAACTGCACAGGAGATAATGCGAGAGAGACTGGGCAATGTGGCAAGGCTGTCCCAGACAGGCGAGACAGGGCACTAATCTTGTTAAATATGGATAAAGATGAGGCATTAATTATTCAACCACTGCATCCCTTAAATCAAAGCTGTGCATGTCATCATGAGGTCTTGAGCCAGTAGCCACATATTCTCTTGACACCATTAAAATCTATCACACAAATCTCTCTGAGCATTTAATTGAGTAAATCATTCCACGAATGCCTGCTAGGTCAAATGTGCACAACACACTAAACAAACAACTTCTGTTTTTTGATCCAGCTGGAAACTGCATAATATGTAAAGCAAAGACAGTTTACATTACCACAGGAAATTATAGTTTTTTTTCTTCTCTACCCTGCTGATGCAGCACCTTCAGTCTGTGAAACTTGAGTGGATAGACTTGGATTGCGAGTCAAAAGTTGCAACTCTGGAGCAGTTAACGAGTCGCTGCCCTGCTCAAGGACATGGATCTGACAGAAAAGGACACTAGCTGTTGCATAAACCTGTGACTTAATCCTTGCAGTCACTCTGATCTGATAAAAGAATGATTCCACTAACACTGCATTCTGGCTTGTGTGACAAATACTGAGATAGTGTGTCTCAGTACCAGTGTATTTCAATTTTAGTCCTTTTGCCAATCAGGAGGACCCCCTTTTTTCCTCCTTTAGCTTTGTGGATGCCCTTGACACGCAGCCTACAACCAAACTGGTTGCGGGGCATCGCAGGCAGTGTGAGTTAACTTCAAAACCAGGACAAGACACACAGAGTGACAGTGCTGCATAGGGGATTTGGGGATTTTGTCACTGTGATGTGATATGATGCAGCATCAGGACTATCTAACACACAACACAGACCATCTACAGGGATGCAGACACAATGGGAATAATATAAAGGGGCTACAAAATAACTAAACACTCACAGAATGCAGCTGGATGACAACTTTCATATAGACAGTGACTGATAGTGTGCAATCTCCCCAGTTTACAGAACCAAATACTGAAACAGGGCTACAGACACGTCTGAGACTCAACTGGGCTTCTGTGTAAAAAAAACAAAAAGCATAAAACTGGATTAAAGCAAATGACCTCCTTCCTATCTCAGTCCAATATTCCCCAATGTCAACTCCGGCCTGTCTTTTTTTCTCCTCCTCTAGCTGCTCAGCCTATCGCATTTTCATGCACTTGCAATTTCTCCGGGCTGAAAGCACAGCGGCAGACCGTGGCTCTCTGCATCCATCTCAGCTGAATGGTCCGCACTGCTGCTGCTGCTGGAGGCCAGCGTGCTGAGGGCGTGAAAGCAGGCAGCGCATCCTTACCTTCACCTGGAATCTAGGCGCCATGACAGCATTTCCAGCACCAGAGCAGCGCTGCGTAGTGGAAGAAGAGGGGAGGGGTCTCCGCGAATACAGCGACCACCTCCCGCAGGTACGGTGGGCTCCGGAGGAAAGGGACTATGGCGGCTGAATAGATAACGCACGTGACCGCCTTTAACGTTGAACGTGCTCCGTGTGCACCTCGAGGCCAGTCCATCGTGAGCTGTTGCGCCCCATGTCTAAAATTACTTCTAGGTTTTAACCCTGCAATGGCTGATGCTTCCCAGCTGCATCCGAGCGCGCTGCTTATATTTTCCTGCATCCCGTCTCCATGGAAACGACCATTAAGCGACCCGAAAAAAAGAAAGGTGTGATTTTAGTCTGCACCCTTGCTGTTATTTTTCTGATGATGATGATAATAATAATAGTGATTAAGCTCACCTCTTGATGTGGGCTGCCGACTATTAATGTCGGTAAAGCATTAAAACACTACAACACAATAGAAGATAATCAATATTTAATCAGCTACTGACAGTATGCTTTTATTTTTATTTCACTCCACAATAGAGGTTGGGAAACATAACTGGGCCCATTTCACAGAAGCGCTCCGGCAGGTGCCATCCACGCCGATAATCCGCTTCTTCTTTCAAAAAATCTTTCATAAAAAGACAAATGCATTGCCTACATTAATTCAAGCATCCCCTCACAGAACACAAACACATATGTTTATACTTACACTGGCACGAACCAGAGCTTCCATCGCTGATGTGGCTGTTTTTAAATCCATCTCTGCCATTTTAGGAGCATAGCATCCCCCTGTTCTCATCATCTGGAAATAAACTGCGGTGTATAAAGGCCGATGGCCACACAGCACATAGTAATAACGCGAAATAAGCTGACTTTTGCCCCGATTATAGCAGCGTTTAATATCAGATCTTTTTCTTTCAACAGATGCTTAATCTTGACATTTTTTACGCACGCAAAACAGACTGCTGAGAATCACCATGTGATGCTTTCAAGCATAAAAAAAAAGGTTTCAGAAAAAGAAAGCTGAATTTGTTCTTAATGCCCACGTACATCCACGCTGAATGACTACTAAAAGCTGCCTGTGGCTTTATTCCTCACGCAGACATCCCTCCGCCTACCCTTCCCATCCTGCACCGGATGCCCTCAGCTGATGTGGAAGAGCCTGGATGTTATTAGGAGAAATCGCTGTGAATCTATTCCTCAAGGATGTAGACCGGCATATTTCAGGATCCTACACAAACTAAACAACTAACAAGGCAACAGCTTGTCATTTTGGCCAATATGTGAAGTAACATAAAGGTAACCTACCGTGTACCTTGAATTAGGTACCAAATGACCTGCACTATTTGCCATGAAGGTATTCAGCTTCTTTACTTGAGCAAAACTACTCATGTCTAAAATATCACTGAGAGGAGGCTAGTCATGATAAAAAATGTTTTCGATTAAAGTGTTTGTTTTATTACCAGAAAAAAGACTCATAATAAAAAAAACAGCTGATATGCATGCAAGCCAAAGAGCCAAAGTTTTATTAAAAATAAACAGAGGTACTCCCCAGTGCATGTTGTTTCTATACCTGTGTCAAATTATATCAGAAATATATGTTATTATATATTTATTCAACTTCCACTTCATCATACTTATATCCACTGTTTCTGTGTGTTTCACTGTTTGTTTCAACTGTGTGATGAATATACCCATCCTATACCCTATTGCCACCTATGCTACACACTGTATATTGTATATTTGGTATATATGTACATATATTTAGTTTTAATTTTTATATTCATATTTAAGCATACTTACGGAGTGTCTGCAACATAAGTAATTTCCCGCTGGGGATTAATAAAGTATTCTGATTCTGATTCTATACTTACCAATGGCATTGATGTCAACCTACAAAAAAAAAAATAGGTACCCATAGCATTGCCCTGCTCTTAGAAAAACCAAACATGTAGAAATCAAAATTGTGCAAAGAAAAAGGAGAACATATTCAGGGACAAATGACAATTTGTCTCTTATTTGCCCCCAAACTAGTTTTTTGACTGTGTTTCTGGCTGCAAAACAAGTCAGAATCGCCAAAGTCATGAAAAAGACAGTTTTCACAAGACTCTATGCAATCATGTGAAAAACTAAGTACACCCTTACTGATTCCATGGGAATTTAGAAGCTGATTAGCAGTCTGCTGCTGCTGGTCAAATGCCCTGTATTAACTGATCAGTCAGTGTGGCCACCTCTATAAAAGCATAATTTTTGGCAGTTTTCTGGTCTGGAGCATTTAGGTGTGTTTGAACACAATGCCACATACCTCCCAGGAGTGGACGTCCCAACAAAATTACCCCAAGGTCAGACCATGCAATGGTCAGAGAAATTGCATAAAACCCAATAGCTACATCCCAGACTCTACAGGCCTCGGTTATCATGTTAAATGTTATAATTAATGAAAGTATAACTTGAAAAAAAATGAAGTATGATTGTTTTGAAGGGTTGCCAAGAAAGTGGCTTGTTTTAGTATCTGTCGTGGGGCGTCGTCATCGCGTCTGGTGCGGACCCCAACGCAGGACTCGAAGACAGACGGTTAAATCCAAAAAGGCTTTTATTTAGCCGGCAACACAAGGTAGCAGTTAACAGGTAACAAAACGAGGAGAACAGGACTGCTAGGGTGACGACGGGGAGAGTATGGAGGAGGACGCGACAGCGACAGACCAGGAAGACAAGACTGAAATAGACGAGGACGAGAGACAGGTGGGGACGGCATGCAGCTGGGAACAATTATGACAGGCAGACAAACAGGAAGTAACGCAGACTAGGACAAGGACCACTAGGGGGACAGACCAGGCAGGGAACAGAAGGAAGGGAACCGGCATCAAAACAGCCCGGGAAGGGCGGACCATGACGACATCGTTTTGAATTGAACATGAACTCTCTACACCAAAGTATCCTAGAGTCAAATGTGAGGCCATCTATCTGACAGCTAAAGCTTGACCTCAAGGGCCAAGCAACAGGATAATGACTGAAAAAGAAAAGAATCAAGGTGGTGTAATGACCCAGTAAAAGTCCAAACCTCAACCTCTGATTGAAAAGCTGTGGTGGGACCTTAAGAGAGTTGTGCATAAATTAATGCCTGCAAACTTGCAAACAATGCCTATAAAAAGTATTCAACCCCCTTGGATGTTTCACCCTTTATTGCTTTGATAAATAATGGTCAACATAACTTGTTTTTTTTGACAAGAATTTACAAAAAAAAAAAAAAAAATTTTAAGAAAAAAAAAAAAAAAATTTAC
>VUQH01054615.1:7071-22913 GCA_015106775.1 Etroplus canarensis | reverse complement strand
TCATCTTGGAATATGCCCGTGCCATCAGGGAAGAAAAAATCCATTGATGGAATAACCCGGTCATTCAGTATGTTCAGGTAGTCAGCTGACCTCATTTTTTGAGCACATACTGTTGCTGAACCTAGACCTGACCAACTGCAGCAACCCCAGATCATAGCACTGCCCCCACAGGCTTGTACAGTAGGCACTAGGCATGATGGGTGCATCACTTCATCCAGGTGGCGACTTTTTTTTTTTTTTTGGCCGGGCAGTCTATGTGTCTATTACACCTATACAACACATCACACCCTTGTCTATTAATGTTTGAGTTAATTATATGCTAGTAGTGGCATCTAGTGACTCGATAATATTTGTACAAATTAAGATGAAATCATCATAGAAAGTCTGATTTTTTTTTTCACCCTTTTTTCTTCCATGCTTCTGTTTCAAAAGTATTGAGCCAGCTGTGCATTACACCTACAGGAGCTTTCATGACATCCTCCCTTTTGCTCCGCCTCTGCAGCCATAATAGCATCCACTCTTCTGGGGAAGGCTTTCTGCAAGATTTCGGAGTGTGTCTGTGGGAATTTTTGCCCACTCATTCAGAAAAGCATTTGTGAGGTCAGGCACTGATGTTGGATGAGAGGGCCCGGGTTGATGTTAATGCCAGAGGAGGTTTGGATCTTTGGGGTTAATGGGTCAGCGGTTAG
Organism: Etroplus canarensis; assembly: GCA_015106775.1. NCBI lineage: Eukaryota > Metazoa > Chordata > Actinopteri > Cichliformes > Cichlidae > Etroplus > Etroplus canarensis. The sequence goes on along the minus strand of VUQH01054615.1, from coordinate 22,224 downwards.
TGATTTTTACGTACTATGCACCTCAGCGCTCAGCAATCCCGTCCTGTCACTTTGTAGCTGAGTTGCTGTGGTTGCTAAGTACTTCCACTTACAGTTGGTGGTGGATAATCTAGGAGGTACAAAAATTTACCAACTGACTCGTTGCAACGGTGGCATCCTAGTACAGTCCCACGCTTGACTTCAGTGAGCTCGTCAGAACGAACCCCTCTTTCAAATATTTGTAAAGGCAGACGTCATGGCTAGGTTCTTGATTTTATACACCAGTGGCAGTGGGACTGAACGAAACACCTGAATTCAATGTTTAAGAGGTGTTGCCAAATGTTTTTGTCCACTCAGTGTATTCAATAGTTTAGGCAAAAACTTTCAAAATATTTAGATTAATGAAATATCAAATTGTAACTGCCAAAATAAGATGCCTAATTATGGAACAATGACCAAATAATTAAACATATTAAACAAATCAAAGCCTATTATGACAGAAACTTGCATATATTTCCAAGGTCACGAATTACCCCACAGAACTTTCCATTATCCTTGCGACACTAATGGGCCATTTCCTATGAAAAACTATGCAAAAATGTAGAAGTAAAGTTGACAGCTTCATGGTAGGAAACATTTTCATGTTTAAAAATATCACAATGGAACATAAATGATCACACTCTGTCTCTTCAAGGTTACCACCAGGTCATTTGCATGCATTTTCCTGCATTAGAACTGGGTGTGAATACCACTGAATTACATCACTCATGTGTTTTGAACATTATGTCATCATATAAAATGTGCCCGCATCACTCCGGCTCAAAAGGAAGAAAAAGGACAGGAGAAGAAGGGAAATCAGACATGTATGACTTGGATTTTGATTGACCAGAGCAAGCGTGTTAACATGTTTGATGAGTCAGAGCACAGAGGCTACAAGTGTCGCTGCAGGGATTCTGGAAATACTTTTAGGTAAAGTACAGAAAGGAGTTTCACGTACACTTCTAAGAATAGTCTGTCAGGCATGCTCACTGACAAAAGGCCAAAAAAGCAACCTAACCATAACTGTTTCAGTATGAATACCCACCAACCCATCTGGAAACCTTAATTTGCATGACCTTTGTTGGTTTTCCTTCCTCAGGAAGTTTGACCTTCAGAGCAGCAGAATTGTTATTTACATGTGATTCTCACCTTTCCAAAATTAGACTGCTGTATTTAAGTGTCAAAATGTACCTTCGCCACAGCAGACTAATCGGCATTGGTAACTTTGCAGAGGTTTTAGGCCGGATGCCCTTCCTGACCCAACCCTCCATGGTGTGTGGGGCTTGTGTCCCCACCTGTAATCAAAACAGGGACCTTTCACTTGTGAGGCAAATATATAAACCACTACACTACAGGGGACACATTAGGCACACTTGTTCAACTGCTCCTTAATAAAAACATCAAATCAGCCAATCACATGGCAGCAACTCAATGCATTTCGACATACAGACATGGTCAGGACGACCTAGTGAAGTTTAAACTGAGCATCGGAATGGAGAAAAAAGGTGATTTAAGTGATTTTTGAATGTCGGCTGGTTGTTGGTGCCGGATGGGCTGGTCTGAGTATTTCAGAAACTGCTGATCTACTGGGATTTTCCCCACACAGGCATCTCCAGGATTTACAGAGGATGGTGTGAAATAGAGAAAATATGAGGTGAGCAGCAATGCTCTGGGCAGAAATGTCTTGTTGGTATCAGAGGTCAGATGAGAATGGCCAGACTGGTTTAAGTTGATAGGAAAGCAAGAGCAACATGCTGACCCTTGAAGCAGATGGGCTACAGCAACAGAAGACCACACTGGGTGCCACTCCTGTCAGCTAAGAACAGGAAAGAGAGGCTACAATTTGAACAGGCTCAACAAAACTGGACAACACAAGACTGAAAAAATGCTGCCTGGTCTGATGAGTTTCCACTTCTGCATTTGTATATATGATCACAATTTGGTGTAAACAAGATGCAAAGATCCAAGGTTTAAATGCCACAGCCAACCTGAGTATTGTTGCTGTACCCATCTACTAATGGCTGCTCCCAGCAGGATAACGTGCCATGTCACAAAGCTCACATCATCTCAGACTGATTTCTTGAACATGACAATGACTTTGCTTTACTCAAACGGCCTCCACAGTTGCCAGGTCTCAATCCAGTAGAGCACCTTTGGGATACAGTGGAACGGGAAATTTTGCATCCAGAGAGAGAATCGGCCCGTAATGGGCAGTCTTGCTCACCGACTTCCCTGTGCATTCTATCTGTACTGTAGGCGTGTCGGTGATTTGAATTTCCCCAGCTGGGGATTAATAAAGTTGTTTGTTTATAATAAACTACAATTAGCTTTAATAGCCATGGTTTTGTCTCGACTCTCTTTTTGTTATTAAAATGGTACTGAAATGTAATTTGCGGTATCTTAAATATTACACTAATGTACCTTCAGCTGCTCCCTTGTTTTCTCCCCAAGGGGTCGCCACAGCAGATTAATCCACATTGGTGATATGGCAGAGGTTTTACACCAGATGCCCTTCCTGACACAACCCTCCATGGTGAGAGGGCTTGTGTTCCCACCTGGAATCGAACCAAGGACCTCTCACTTGTTAAGCGAATGTGTAAACCACTACACTACGGGGGACACTAAATGATGTGGTTTTTAGGTTTCATTTTAAACTATTTTAACTATCAGTGTCACAGATGATACACAAGATTACAATAGCAACAATTAAGCAAGCAGTTACTCGCTCTCGCACACAGGACTTTTTCATATGGGGCATTAACATACGCCTTGGGCGATCCGACCACAAGAAAAGCTCTAACAACAGGTGTGAATGCAACCATTACTCGCGGGGATCAGATTCCTCAGACCACATGCGAAGGTTGTTTGAGCCACAATGAAAGACCGCCTACTCAGCTAACATGACTCCCACTGGTGAAAAACAACAAACGCTAGAGTCAATAACTGGGTTGGTTACTCCAGATTACTACTTGTCATAACTTTTGTGTAACACTGTTGGCCAACTAAGAATAAAACAAAGTGTAGCCTATTGTGAAAATGTAGCCTATTGGCTTAATCAAGTGGTTGGGGCGAAGGACTTGTATAGGAAAATTATCTACAGTCTAAAATTGCTTCTCATACAAGAGATTTAGTGTATTTCCACTTTGAAGTTGAGCAATTCAACATGGAATTCTATGGGGATTAACTTGCTTTTGGAGCCAGTGTCAAATGGGTATTAGAGGAACTGCCGTTTCTGTGTTGGCTTCATTTTTCATCCATTTTTAGCCATTTTCTCTCTTTTTAACTTTGACTGACTTTTCCCCCCATCATTTAAGTGCTACTTTAATCTGCGTGCTATTTGGTGGTGAACAAGTCATTTTCAGTAGGTTTTTCAAAGCTTTTTCTCCTCAAAACAGCTGCTTGCTGCTCGATAAAACAGGTGAAACTGAAATTAACAGAAAATGTAAAAGCGCTCTGAACAAGCTTAAACAGGTTGCTGGTGATCCAGAGGCGGTTATGTGTAGCCTATTGGTTTTATCAACAGGTTGGATGGATCCATATGGGACTTATGAAATAAAAAGGGGATTGGTGATGGTAGAGTGCTGGTAGAGGTTTGAAAAACTGTAACCATCCAGGACTCTGGTATTTGCAAATCAAAACCACATCAGTTAAAAATTTAAGTGAGTATAGGAAGAGGAAGTGCACTTGTGACTTAATCACCTCAGACACATGCTAATGGCAGGTTTGAACAGACATGTTCAGGTACAAGTACAGGAGGCTATGCTCATACCTGAACACTTGTCTTATCTAACCTGAAAGCTAAGGGCAAAGTGCAAGGAAAGTCGAAGCAACAGCTGAGGAGTGCTTGTCAGGCTCCAACTACAAGGTACAAGTTGACACTGACCAGTAAAAGGTGTGCACTGCAGTGACTTTAAGGTGAAAAGGTCATTGTCTTTGCGTGACTGTTGGCCATTTCTTTCAAGACACAAGGTAGAAACAAACGACAGCTGGAAGCCAGTTTAAATGGTTAACACAGTAGGATGAAAAGAAAGATAGATATAGAAAAACAACCCCAATTCCAAAAAAAGTTTGGGATGCTGCGTAAAATATAGATAAAAACACAATGCGAAGATTTGCAAATCTCATAAACCAGTTTTTTATTCAGAAAAGAACATAGAAAACATATCAAATGTTTAAAGTCAGTCATTTTACCATTTCACAAAAAATGCTAGCTCAACTTGAATTTGATGGCAGCAACACGTCTCAAAAAAGTTAAGACAGGGTCATGTTTACCACTGTGTAGCATCCCCTCTTCTTTTAACAACAGCCCATTAACATCTGGGAACTGAGGAGACCAGCTGCTGGATGTTTAGGAGAGGAATGATATCCCATTTCTGTCTGATACAGGGTTTCAGTGTTTGAACAGTCCTCTGTCTTCTTTGTGGTATTTTTTTCATTTCATGATGCACCAAATGTTTTCAGTTGATGAAAGGTCTGGACTGCTCTTTAGTCAGAAGGGCATGGCAGCCATGATTTCCAAAAATAAGTTCAAATTTTGATTAATCTGACCAAAAAACAGTTTTCTACTTTGCATCAGTCCATTTTAAACGAGCCAAAGCACAGAAAAGACAGTGGCGTTTCTGGATAATGTTCACATATGGCTTCTTCTTTGCATGATGGAGCTTTAACCTGCACTTGTGATCACATACAATGATTTCTGGAAGTGTTACTGACCCCATGCAGTGATTTCCATGACAATCAAATCTGTTTGTAATGCAGTACCGCCTGAGGGCCTGAAGATCATCAGCATCAAATATTGGTGTTTGGCTGTGTCCCCTGTGCACAGAGATGTCCCCAGATTCTTGGATCCTTTTAATGATATTATGATATTATGTACTGTAGATGATGGAATATTCAGTGTATTTGCAATTTTACCTTGAAGAACATTATTCCGAAATCACTCAATTTCTGACAAATTGCTGAACTTCTATCCTCTCTAAGGCACTCTTTTTATACCCAATCACATTACTGGCCTGTTGCTAAATAACTTCCCGGTGGGGATACAAGCTCCTTTTGCTATGAAGGGTTGTGTCAGGAAAGACATGTGGAGTAAAACCTCTGCCAAATTACCGATGCGGGTTAATGCGCTGTGGCGACCCCTTGGGGAGAATACGAGGGAGCAGCCGAACATTGCAACATGTTCCTCCAGCTGTTTCACTTTAGTCCCATTTGCTTTTCCAGCCTTTTGTTGCCCTTGTCCCAACTTTTTTGAGAAGTGTTGCTGTCATCAAATTCAAGATGAGCTAGTATTTTTCATGAAACAGCAAAATGTCCCACATTCAACATGTTTTCTGCATTCTTTTGTGAATTAAATATTGGTTTTTAAGATTTACAAATCATTGCATTGTGTTTTTATTTAAATTTTACAGCGTCCCAACCTTTTTGGAACTATGTCATAAATCAAAAGAAAATCCCATTTTCATCAGGCACTGGGGTGAGTTGTCAGTTAATAACTTCATTTTTCTCATTTCTCAATAAAAGTAAACCAAAGAACATTTGCAGGATTCACTGCGCTTAAACGCATTACTATTTTTTTGTTAACTTTTCTCTTCATCTCTCAATAATTTTGATTTGCTACCATCAAAACACAGGCTTTCAGCACTTTCCTGTTTTCATTTACCATGGCAAATTGATTATTTTCCTTGTCTGGTTTGTTTTTCTATCATTTCCACATTCTGGAAGTCTCACCATGCCTGTTAGTTGCATTTTCCTTCATGTAAAAAAGATTTTAAAAAACATGCCATTAAACAAATAAAGACGCACCCATACACTGGGCTTGGGATCAGTTCATAAATACAGTCACAGAATTGCCTAGAAAAGTATTAAGTATACTATAATTGGAGATACTTGAGTTTAAAACAAAGTCAAATTACTATTTTGCTAAAAATATGACAAATCTCTCAAATGAATTTTGCTTAATCCATCGTTATAAAATTTTCCTTTTAAACAAGCAATGCTGGATCTGAAAAAGATAAAAGATATAATCTAACATCCTGTACAAACTTTGAAGAGAACAAAACCTACTCGGTAAGTGATCCACACTGTATTGAGATGTGACATTATATTGGCACTGTCTTCATAAACCTGCCTCTTCACTGTGCTGACATCAGCAATAAACTGCTTCTTTACAGCAGCCACCCAAATGAGCTGTCAGTCACCTCAGACACTGTGTTTGAAATTCCTTGGCCAAAACTGTCGAGTAATTTCTTTCACGACTTCAAAAGAAAAGGCTGCAGGCAATTTCTTCACCTGTAAGAGGCATCCTGGAAACACTGGTTCACATATTTACCATAAAGATACACTTCCACTTACCAAAAAAAGGGGTCACTGTAAGAACACTAAATACAAATACAGCTGCATAACTGGATTATTGAGGTCACCTACGACAGCTGGGATAGGCTCCAGCCTCTGCTACTCTAAAATTAGACAAGCGGTTAGGAAAAAAGATGGATGGACCTCGCACTTGTTTTATACACTCATTGGCCACTTCATAAAGTACACCTGTTCAACTTCTTGCTGATGCAGATATCTAATTAGCTAATCACATGGCAGCAACTCAGTTCATTTAAACATGTAGACATGGACAAGACTACCTGCCGAAGTTAAAGTTGTAGATGAAGGACCAACAATAGCAACCAAGAGTGGCCCACAGACTAGTTGTTTGTGACACTGCCCCCTAGTTATAGCAAACAGCTACAACATGGAAATGCCAGTCTGCAAACCTGCACATCAGTTCTACAAAGACCAACACAGTACCATAATGCTGGTAAGTTTGGAGGGCGAGCTGCATCTATAAACTGCATAAGTGTATTGGTCAGATATGAATAACTGCTAATTAGTACTACCATACAAATAGAATACTAGAATTTCTCACTAAAGCAAGGAAATACAACCCATATTATGCATCACTTGGGCTAAAACTGCTCCAATAAGCTCCAACGCCACAAACAAGCTCAGAAGGTCAGCTGAGTGACTTCAGCTAGCAGCCATCTTCTAGGCTACTTATCACTCAACGCACCCCCCTTCCCTATTAATGCAAAATTTTATCCTTGATGGAGTTAAAAACTATTATAAATGGAAAATTAGCTATAGATGCTAAAAGCATTATTTAGCATGAGTCAGTAAATCTATTTCTTTCTGCTGGAAAGCTGGGCTTTTTAATAAGTGTAACTATGAGGAATGACTCGTTTTTGGTGCCAGCCTCTAGTGGCTATTAGAGGAGCAGCAAGTTCTGCATTGGCTACGTTTTTTAGCCCCAGAGGTTGCTGCTTGTTGTTCTCTCTCATTTTACCTTTGATTTTGGTCTCTGCACCTTTAGCTGTTCGACTTTTTGCACCATGTAGTTGCTACTTCAGTCTGCTCGCTCTTTGGAGGTGAACAGGTGGTGCTCAATGGGTTTTTCAAAGCCTTTTCACCTTAAAAACAGCTGCTTCCAGCTGCTTGGGTCAAAATGCTCGATAAAATCGGTGAGACTGAACCCAGCTTTAAATGTGAAACCACTTTGAACTAGTTTAAACAGGTCACAGTGTTCTGGAAGCTGCTGTGTGTAGCCTTTTGGTTTTATCAAGAGGTTCTGACTAATATAAACTGGTCTTATTTGATGTCAAGATAATTGGGATAACGAGTTGGTTCTGAAAGTCCACAGAGTGGGTGTGGGTAGATGTTATTTTGCATGGACCCATGTAAGACTGTCATGCGGTCTATTGCAAACAGAAATAAGGTCAGCTAAGTGTTTACCTGGTTAAAGTGAGGGGAAGACAGATCTGACCACAAAGTGGTCGATTGAGATGCTTATGGAAACGGATTCTAAGGTGTGAGCAACTTTGAGTTGTCTCCTTGACTGTGAACAGGGCTTCAAACACTCGCCTTATCCAACCTCAGCACTTGAGTCTAAGTGCAAACAGAGTCAAAACAAGAGCTGACAACTGGCAAATAGGTGAAAAGTTCAATCCATTAAAGTACTGGGATGGCGAGAAAAAAGAAAATGAAGTCTGGATGCGCCAGGGACTGGTGAGCCGTCATGACCCTAGCTGGGTACACTTGTGTGAAAACATCATTTTCTTTTCAGTGAAGACCATTTCAGGTAATAACTTCATTTCCTTTATTCTCGTTGCCAAAAATAAATACAGACCAAAGAACATTCTGATGATTCAGTCTCCTTGAACACGACAATTTTTGTTAATTTTCCTTTTTCTCTGTCATCATTTTGTACGGCCCCTTACAAACCACAGGCTTTTAGCACTTTCCTGTTTGTGTTCATGACTAATAATGCAAAGAAGAGAAGAAGCTCACAGCTGCAGAGTTGGTAATTATTACCTCCACCAAGGAGGTTATGTTTTTGGTCTGGTTCACCTGTTTGTTTGTTAGCTGGATTACACAATAGGTAACAGATGGATTGGCATGAAAACCTTATCAGTGGTGGAACTTGGCCCAATGTAGAAGAGATTAACTTTTGGAGTTGATCTGAGATTATTTATTTATTTATTTATTTATTTCTTGGATGGATTCTTCATCATTGTGAGATATGGCTGCTCAGCCTTAGCGGAGGTATGCAGTCTCAGACTGCTCTTGCTCTATGTGTATTATTACCTACACCAAGTTGATTATGTTTTTTCTCCATTTGTCTCTTTATTTGTTAGCAGGATTACTCAAAAAGTTACAGACAAACTGGCGTGAAAATTTTTACCAGTGATGGGACTTGGCTCAACTTAGAAGTGATTAACTTTTGGTGTCGATCTAGATCTGGACTTGGATCAAGAAGTTTTTTTAGGATTCTGTGAGATTGTGAGATAGGGCAAATTTGGCATTATGCATCATATCTCAAATAATTCACATCATAAAGAAATAGCCAACATTTGCAGGTATCTGTTTAACATTCTCAAGAAAATTTCCCAAACTGATCTGGATCCGGGTATCATTCTGAATTTTTGGTTTAAAATACCACAACATGGATATGTGTACACATATGAAGCTGTGGGAAGTAACTAGTAGGAGGACATATTAGTAACCAATCCCAACTTGTTGCTGAGACAATGTAGATTGAATAATTCTTGAACTAATGAGGTTATTACTGCGATTACAAGTTCTAAGGGCATGTTTTCATTGTCAGTGAATTTAGTTTTATTAGGTACACCTGTTCAACCACTCGTTAATGCAAATATCTAATCAGCCAATCATATGGCAGCAGCTTAATGCGTTTATCCATATAGACACAGTCAAGTCAACCAGCTGAAGTTCAAACTGAGCATCCAAATGGGGAAGAAAGGTTATGTAAGTGACTTTGAAAGTGGTATGGTTGGGCTGATCTAAGCTTTTCAGAAACTGCTGATTTACTGTAATTTTCCCATGCAACCGTTTCTAGGCTTTACAGAGAAAAATCCAAAAAAGACAATATCCACTGAGCTGCAGTTCTGAGAGAAAATGCTTTGTTGACACCAGAGGTCAGAGGAGAATGGCCAGCTGCTTCAAGATGATAGGAAGGCAACAGTAACTTAGTACTGCTGCTGACCAGTTCCATCCCTTTATGACCACGGTGTCATGTCAATATGGATAAGAAATGTCTCCAGCACCTTTCTGATTCTGTGCCATTAAGAATTAAGGCAGTTCTGAAGGTAAAAAGGGGAACAACCCAGCACTAGCACAGTGTATCTAATAAGTATAGAGTGTAGTAATACTCTACCCTGGGAAAACAGAAATTCGAGGACTGGCAAAGGTATGCACTCTTGATCTGTCCTTGCTTGCTGCGAGTTACTCCTTTTATATCACACAATGTCATTTGAGCCATTGTTAATATAAAGCAATCATCCTTTAAATAGAGATTATTAATATGATTACACATTTCTTGTTTCTCTCAGCTTGTGAGCACTGCTCCTCGTTATTGACAGTTTATTTGTGCGCCTATAGTGACACACTGGATTTCTGGGTTGTTTTGTTTTATTTGTTTGTTTGCCTTTTAGGCAGAGATTATTTGGTTTCCTTAGGAGCTCTGTCAGTTGACTCGTGTTGCAACCGATTGGCTCTTTTATGGCCGACAGATGCTGCTAACTGGAATTCTGCCAAACATGAACCATCTCTGCCTAAGTGTCTGCAACTGCAATTTAAAAACATGAGATCCTAAAGCCTAAAGTTTGCCTTAAAATATTTGTCTGCTTTAATGTGGACCATGTAGGGACGTATTGTTGTCTTGTGATTTTCTGCAATATTGGTTAGAGTAAACTCAGAAACCCACACTATGTACGTGAAGCAGGAGAGAGCAGGGTGTGTCTCCATCTGGCTGGCAGAATGAGCAAGAGAGACGGAGAAAGAAAGAAAGGCTGTCTAGCTGTTATCACACCACACCCTGTTGACGCAAAGCCGGCCACCAGTTCCCTACACGCCCTCTTATCCACCCACACACACACGCTACACAAAGTTAGTGTACTCTGCATGGATGCACAAACCTCAAAGCTGTGGTGTGAGCACTTCTCTAAAGCTTATGCTGAATTCAAAGCACTTACAAGCCAGAACTAACCCCAAACACAAGTGACTGCGTGTGGACACACACACATAAACACATTCACAAGCTGTAGCTTGTCAAACGACCAGAACACACGTCTCCTGTCTGTCAAACAGTCTGAGCAGATGGAGTTGAAAGTCATTCTATCTCGACAACATTTGACGAAGCTCCCTGGTTCATTTCGAGTTGAAGGCTGCATGGTTCATATCCCAGACCACAGAAGCACCACAGTATATAGGTCTTCACAGGTCTACTTAGCTCCAAGCCTCCAAGAGCAAATTATGATGAATCCAAATTCTATTCTAACAGATTTGGGTAATGCTTCAAACAAACTGCAACATTTTCCTGAACAGAAATATTTTTAAAGTTCACCAGCACTGTAAAATATATACAGTTCTTAACCAATGTAGTTTCATGCAATTAAGTCTAACAGACTTTTTGTCCATCAGATTGGTATAAATGACAATAAAATGAACAGATATTTGTCAAACAGGGTAACAGAGTCCTTAATACCAAGCATGCTTGTGAAAGTTGCAGCCCCATAATGACCCAATCTGACCCTGTGGTTATCTCTTCTAAGTGGGCACATAATGAACCTGGATGGGTGTGTATCAGTGTAAACAAGCCAAATCTTCGTTATTCTTTGCTATCAGATAATAAAAGATGCCATAAAGGCAGGGGAAAACCCATTTTGCAACATTAACGGAGTACCTCACTGGCGCAGTACCTGCATCCTCTTCTTACTGGAAACCAGTCGATCTTTCACCAGATTCGCAGAATCACATCCAGGCCTTCTGAGCGGATTTACTGATTAACATTTGGTTGTCACTGACAGAGAGTTTCACACTGCTTAAGAGGTCAATTTCACAAATCATGCACTAAAGCAGAAAAAAAGGAAATCTGTTAATGTTTCAGACCAGATCAGCAGGTGCAGGATGCCTCACAGCCAGTGTGTTTCACCAAAAAATGTCTTTAGACAATTTTAAAGCATATTTCAATTGGAACTTCAAATACAAACAGGTGCATTATGGTAAATGTTCACTTTTGAAGCACTAGGGCAAGATGGGGAGATGATATAAACTTCACTGGCCCAGTCATTTAGTTACCTGGCTACAGATAAGCATGTTCCATCCATGAATTCATCCACTTTTCTGGGTCCAGATCACAAGTGCAATCCAATTCAAATCAGTTTAATTTATATAGTGCCAATTCACGCCAAGTCACCTCAAGGCACTTTACACTGTAAGGTAAAGAACCTACAGTGTTAGAAAGAAAACCATAACAATCAGACGATCCCCCATGAGCAAGCACTTGGCAATAGTGGAAAGGAAGAACTCCCTTTAAACAGGAAGAGACCTCCGGCAGAACCTGGATCAGGAAGGAGCAGCCATCTGCCTTGACTGGTTGGGGTGAGGGGAAAGAGAAGTGAGTAAAAGGGAGCAAAGAGAGACACAGACTATGTGAGAGAGAAGAGAAAATTTGCAGCAGTCACAAATAAATGCATGGGGAGTGAAAAGAGGTGAGCTGAGAAAAAATGCTAGGAGCTTTTTTCTCCACTATGACCTTTATCAAAAAGGAAAGTTTTAAGCCTAAAGCAGAGATGCCCTGACCTCTCCCTCTCACCCCAACCGCATCCTCCAGCCCTTCCAGGGGGACACTGAGGTGCTCCCAAGCCAGCTGAAAGATATAATCTCTTCAGTTTGCCCTGGGTCTACCCCGGGGCTTCCTCATCATAGAACACACCCAAAACACATCACCTAGGAGGCACTCAGGAGCCATCCTAGTCAGATGCCCGAACCACCTCAACTTTCTCCTTTCTCCTGTAGAGGAGTAGCAGCGCTACACCGAGACCCTCCTAAATGACTGAGCTCCTCACCCTATGTCTAAGCCTCAGGCACCCTTTGGAGGAAATTAATTTCCGACCATTGTATGCCAGAGAAAAATTTTAACCTAAATTACTTTAATATATTGACCAATGGTTAATAAGTTCAAGCCTGAACACAAGCCAGGAAATCCCGATCTCCTAATTTAGCTTTTATTGCCTTTTAAATGCAGTAAAGATCAAACATATAATTAAGATTGGAGGTTTTTAAATCTCTTGGACGCTTAAACATTTTTATCACCTTAAACCTCCTTATCAGTCTCTTCACGCTAGCCTGATCACCCTCTCTTTTTTTCACAATCCATTAAGTCCAGCCCTTTTTATCAGACTCAGAATACTTTATTAATCCTAGGGGGTAAACTGCATTGTTGTTACAGATGTCCAGTTATGTATGAATAAATATAAACTTGAGAGGCAGAAAAATGAAGATTATTAGGTTCAAATTTAACATATATAGCTTCAAGGTTAAACACTGTATACAATACGTATAAGATGTGGCGATAAAAGAAAATGGTGAAGGAGTCACAGGGAGAAGTGACAGAGTTTTATGTCCACAGGTAATGAGCATCGTGGTGGAATGACTCTGCTGCTGAATGTGCCCCTGTGCCTGTCCAACACATCAGTGGAGAGGGTGTAAAGGATTGTCCAGTATTGTCCTTAACTTGGACTTTCTGACACCACTGTCAGAGAGCCAAGCTCCACACCCATGACGTTACTGGCCTTTCGGATTTGTTTGTTGAGTCTGTTGGTGTCTGCAACTCTCAGTCTGCTGAGAGGATGGCAATAGCATATAGGATGGCTCATTGGCTAGTGTTAATTGCTTGTTAGTGAGGCTAGAACAGTTCTGAAATAGAGGCCAAAATCATGGTACAACTATCCACAATATTATATCACAATTCCCTCTTTCCATACCATGATACTATCATGGAGCTGTTAAGGTAGGTTGGTTTGTTTAAGAGGACTCCAATCACCCTTAGTCTTCCTTGTAATTCTTTTTTACAAAGTTGCTTCAGTTTATTAAAGTTTGCGGGCATTTGTTTATCCACAGCTCTCTTAAGGCCCCACTGCAACATTTCAATCAGGTTGAGGTCTGAACTTTGACTGGGACATTGCAACACCTTGGATCATTCTCCTGTTTCATGACCCAGTTTCAGCCAAGCTTTAGCTGTCTTAACAGATGGTCTCACATTTGACAATAGAATACAATGGTATACAGAGAATTTCACAGCCGAATCAGTGACTGCAGTTGTCCAGGTCCCGTGGCTCCAAAACAAGCCCAAATCAACACCCATCCGCCACCGTGCTTGAATGTAGGTATGAGGTGTTTGTGCTGATATGCTGTGTTTGCGTTTTGCCAAACGTGACCCTGTGCATTATGACCAAGCATCTCCACTTTGGTCTTGTCAGTCCAATGGACACTGTTCCAGAAGTTTTGTGGTTTGGTCAGATGCAACTTAAGCCATGATGGCATGAAAAAACTTTCTTTTTTACATGAGTGTAAATTTAAGGTCTGAAGTTGAAGCCATCCTTTTAATATATTAGAAAAGCAGAAATCGGTGTTTAAGGCTACTTGGAGTAGTGGTCTGAATACAAATGAATTAATTTAAAGATTAAAAGCATTTACTTCTCTCACTCCAAAAGGAAGTTGTGACAAATGAGTGACAGAAGGAAACACGCCACACAGGATTTCTCCTTAGCATATCTATCTTGAGAATCTTCTGTTTACAGTAACACTACAGGGGTAGATACCCAGGACTTTCATCAAGTCTAGCGGCGCTAACATTAGGCAAAAGCCACTGCAGTAACTGTGACTCCAGTTTAAAACACAACATGCAAAATCATCTTAAATATTTCCCACTGACCTCACACTCACTAACAGCATTTGTTTTGTCGTCTCATTATCCACTGTATAATGTGGGCAGACTCATGCTGCGGTAATGTGATGATGATCAGCTGACCCTTCAACCCCATTTCCACTTTCATTTTAATCTTATGTAGTAGTCAAAGTAAGCATAAATGCTTCGAACACATCGAGATATAAGATCAGTATCATTTTCCCAAGGGATTCTGCTTCTGTGTGTGTTGATCCTTGAAGGTGCACTGTCCTTATCATCTGATCATCTCCCTTCCTCTCTCTCCATCAACATCACTGCTCTCTATGTCTCTCTGTCATTCCCATAACCTTTATCTCTCACCACACATAATTTCAGACACACCCTCTCCACCCCATTCTCTCTCTCCTCCTTTACTCCTTCCCCACAGCCCCTCTTTTCCCTCCCCATGCCCCCCTTTTCTTTTCATTGTGGCCGCCTTGGCAGCGCGGCTGTGGTTACCATGGAGACGGGATTCTTTCCCCCCGTTAATGACTGTGCTGTGGTTGGTAGGGGGTCACTCTCCACCACCACCACCACCTCGTCAGGGCCTAATCTGAGGTGACACGGCCAATATCACACAAACACACACACACACACACACACACACACACACACACACACAAGCGTGTCAGCGCAGGCATGCACACTGGCAAAAACTCACAAGAGCCCACTGAGAAGAATGTGCATGTATAAGTGCTTGCACACACACAAACACACACTCCTCAGGCCCCACCCCTCAGCACCCTCCCACCATCACCACATCACACACGCTCATTCACATAATTCACAGTCACACGTTCCCACTAGAGGAACATATTCAGCTATAGTCCACGCTCCAATAATGA
>VUQH01054614.1:0-11101 GCA_015106775.1 Etroplus canarensis | reverse complement strand
AGGGGGAAAAAAAAATAAATGATCAGCACATTGATTGTGTCAACTGGTTTTGTTAACTGATCTTTAACATAGCCAGGAGAGCTATTGCATTATGCTGGAAGAGTATGGACACTCCTACAATGAAGATGTGGATGAAGGAACTTTCTGAATGTATTGGACTGGAAAGATTAACATACAATGCCAAGGGCAAACCAAAAGACTTTGATAAACTCTGGGAACCATATATAAATATGATGACAAATGAAAGTGTTAGATTTTTCTGTAAAATATAGCCCCCATTTTCTTTCTTCCTTCCCCCATTTGTTTTTTTTCTGTTTTTGTTTTTATTTATTTATTATTTATTTTTTATTGTCTTTTTACTTATTATTTTTATTTATTTTTTATTTTTATTTTATTTTTTTTATTTTTATTTATTTATTTTTTTATGATGCAAGGGTATGCAGTTTGTGTGTGTAGTGGGTATATGTATGTATGTGTATTGGCAAAAAAAAAATCACTCACATAGATCCCATTTTCTGCACGACTGGGACATGCAGCAAGAGCTTCAGCAAATATGAAGAATCTGCCTCATCTGAGGCAAACTCAGTGCAAAGAAACAAAATGTAAATTAAATCAGTATTTACTTTAATGGAGCAGATTGCATGTAGCCTATTTTTCATAATTCCTCTAATTTACTGTAGAGTTATGAAAAACAGCACTGCTCCCTATAACATACAAGTCAAAAAAGTCACCTCTACCCAGAGAAGTGTTCAAACTGGCAGAGATTCTACGTCAATTCCCAGCAGTTCCTCAGAGTTTTATTTGCTGTCTACAAATTCCTGGGAATCGCTAATCTAAACTCCCACATCAATTTACAGTGAAGTGCACTAACAAAAACCACGCTGTTCAGGCAGTTATACAACATGAAAAAAATGAAAAATCTCACATATTGGCAACAATTTTTAAAAAATGTCTGGATTCCAGCATGTATCTATTTAATTTGAATACCCAAAGAAATCCATTATCAGCAATGGTCATAGTTGAACTTTGTGCACAGTAGGCACAGTTTGAATACCGTAATTAATTTGAATCTCTCAACAAAGCATGTTTTTCAATAATAATTTTCCTTTTTTGTTAACCAATATAGGTAAGATATGAGCTTTCTTCCTTTCTGACAGGCTACAACATAACACTGAACAGGCAGAATAATAGACCAAGTGAAATAACACAGCTATACAAAGCTCACAAGGTTATGACTGGTTTAGGATAAGAGTTTTTTGTTTGACTTGCTCTTCTTTCCTTGATTCTCTCTCTTTCCTCTTACCTTTTCCTTCCACTTAGGCTGCTCCGCCAGTTGGATACAGCCTTGTCCTTCCACAGCCAGGAGCTGACTGTCCGAAAGGATCTAGGTGATAAGCAGGGGGAGTGCCGTGCCCTTGGCCACCTTGCAGCTGTACATATGGCCCTGGGAGACTACGCTACAACCTTCCAGTGTTATGAGACCCAGCTGGGCCTGGCTCAGGGGCTCAGGGATGCCCATCTAGAGGCCCAGGTCCACGGAAACATGGGCATCACCAAGATGAACATGGGAGTGTTTGAGGAAGCTATTGGTTATTTTGAACAGCAGCTGGCCATGCTGCAGCAGTTAAGTGGAACTGAGAGCATGCTAGACAGAGGCAGGGCCTATGGAAACCTGGCAGACTGCTATGATGCGCTAGGAGACTATGAGGAGGCTATCCAGTACTATGAGAAGTACCTAACAGTGGCTCAGAGTCTCAACCATGTACAAGACCAAGAAAAAGCCTACAGAGGACTTGGCAACGCACACAGGTAGGTGAAAATAACCTCAAATTGTGCACAGGGTTAGTTCAGACAAGCCACAGAGTTAAGCCACATTAGCTGATGGGTCAGACCCTTATACATGTCCTTTCATCAAAGCTCATATAAGGCCGCACATCTGCAAGCCACTTTGCAACCCACCCCAGCTTTTCTTTTCATTCTGTTTCTTGACTTAATCGTCGTCATATATGTTGTCAAAACAGAAAATTTTAAACGATACATGTAAAAATTGTTTTTAGAAATCTACTCATTGCTGTTGCCCTCATATACTACAATTGGTCACAAAATGGTAGAGAGCCTAACTCTAGCATAACCTGTAAAACTACAAAAGCTAATTTGTCATGTTCAAGTGTGTGGAGCAGGGTGACCAGATGTACCTCTTTATGTAGGACTGCACAGCATTTTTATTCCTTGTCCCCCTGTCTCACATTTTTGACTGGTTCTGCAGGACATCTGCTTTTCTAAAAGCCCAACTCTCACCTAAAGCATGTGAAGAAAGCAGGGAATGTGCGTTATTATAATATTGTTAGCCTGTCTAATCCTCTGCCAATCAGGGAAAGTTAAAATTCCCCAAAAAGTCACAGGCTTGTGGATTTTGGTGATTATAATGGAAATTAGCTCAGAAAGAGAACAAAGCAGGGGTATATGACAGAGGTTTTGTCTCTTTTGCTCTAGTTATTTTTCAGTTTTCAACATGTGACTTAAAGTGACACGATATATGTGTGCCATAATTGGACAAAAATTTCTGAATGTATCTCTACTGAAACCCAGAGATGAACAGCAGCTGAAATAACAGTGAAATAAGGGAAATCAGGAGGATATAAAGATTATTGCCTGAGACCATTAAAACAAACTTTAGCTTCCTTTTATTCTTAATGTTTTACTTAGTGAGAGAGCTGGAAAAGTTGCATTGAAATATACTGCCTTGCAAAATTATTCATACGCTTTGAACTTTGCCACGGTTTGTCATGTTACGCCCACAGACATGAATGTATTTTGTTGGGATTTTATATGATGGACCAACACAAAGTAGTGCATAATTGTGAAGTGGAGGGAAAATGATTCATTGTCTTGAAATTCTTTTTACAAATAAAAATCTTAAAAGTGTTGCATGCATATAAATTCATCCCCCTTTACTCTGACACTCCTAAATTAAATCCAGTGCAGCCAATTGCCTTCAGTCACCTAATTAGTAACTAGAGTCCACCTGTGTGTAATTTAATCTCAGTATAAATCCAGCTGTTCTGTGAAGGCCTCAGAGGTTTGTTACACTGGTGAACAAACAGCATCATGAAGCCCAAGGAACACACCAGGCAGATCAGGGATAAAGCTGTGGAGAAGTTTAAATCACAGTCAGGTTATAAAAAACATCCCAAGTTTTGAACACCTCACAGAGCTCTGTTCAATCCATCATCTGTAAATGGAGAGAGTATGGCACGACTGCAAACCTACCAAGACATGGCTGTCCAATCAGAGAACCAACCAAGTGGCCCATGGTATCTCTGGAGGAGCTAGAGAGATCCACAGTTCAGGTGGGACAATCTGTCCACAGGACTACTATTAGTCGTTCACTCCACAAATCTGGCCTTCATGGAAGAGTGGCAAGAAAAGAGCCATTGTTGAAAGAAAACAGTTTGCCACAAGCCATGTGGGGAACACAGCAAACATGTGGAAGAAAGTGCTCTGGTCAGATGAGACCAAAATTAACTTTTTGACCTAAATGCAAAACTGGGGGCCAGAAAACTTAACACTGCACATAACTCTGAACACACCATCCCCACTGTGAAACACGGTGGTGGCAGCATCATGCTGTGGAGATGCTTTTCTTCAGCAGGGACAGGGAAGCTGGTCAGAGTTGGGTGGAAGGTGGATGGAGCTCTCCGTCCAATTTGACTGAATTTGAGCTATTTTGCAAAGAAGAATGGGCAAAAATTTCAGTCTTTAGATACGCAAAGCTGGTAGAGACATACCCCAAAAGACTTGCAGTTGTAATTGTAGCAAAAAGTGGTTTTACAAGGTATCGACTTACGTGGGCTGAATACATATGAACACCCCACTTCTCAGATTTTTATTTGTAAAGAATTTTGAAAACCATGAATCATTTTCCTTCCATTTCACAATTATGCACGACTTTGCGTCGGTCTGTCATATAAAATCTCAATAAAATGCATTTGTTTGTTTTTGTAAAGTGACAAAATGTGGAAAAGTTCAAGGGCTATCAATGGTTTTGCAAGGCACTGTAAGTTTGGCCTTTACATGTTAAAAGCCTAAAACCTGCAAGCTTTATTTTTATTTCAAAATTGGATTTGAAAATTTGAGACTGTCAGTGTGTCCCACATTGTCCCACATTGACAAACAGTGTTTGTTCCACATTTACTTTGTTGGGATCTGGTCATTCTAGTGTGGAGAATTTGTGAACCCAAATGCAGACTGTGGGAGATGCGGAATGACTAACACAAAGCGAGCTTTATTGCAGCTAAAAAGGAACATATAAAATGGACAAAGTCCAGGAATCACTGAAGACCTTCGATCAGGAAACCGCAGGGAAGGGGAGCACACACCAAGGGAGGGACAACAGAGACACAGGGGTATAAATACACTCAGACTGCTGACTAACAAGAAACAGGTGGGAGAGGAGCACAGGCGACTGCAAACAGGGAAGCAGGGAAGATGAGGACAGGAAGTAAAACTCAATACGAAGCACAAGACACGATGGATACCAAAATAACACAAATACATCATACAAGAAAAACACAGGAGAGGCATGAGGAATATTCCGAACCAAAAACTCAGGAAACTAAAACATAACCTGAACCTAAACTCAAAATGAACTAAAACAAAACAGAATTATACGGAGGCCAACCAAGAACACAAAATACAAAACATTACCCTAAACATCCCACAGTTTTACAAATCATAACACAATTTACTTTGAGCAGGGTTTAAATAATCCTGAGTTATCCGTTAAACAAGTCATTTGTGTATTTAAATTTAAATATCTGGATTTTCACTTTCATTTCACAACTTAATCTAGTCATTTCCTCCCTCAGTTTTTCTTTCCTTTTTACTATTCAGTCAAGTCTTACTGCTGAATAATAATTATATAAATAATTCATCTCTGTTTAATTTTGGGCAAAGTGATCCTCCATAGACCAGCTGCTTCCCCTTGTTTCCTTATCAGCGAACTCTTGGCAAGAGGATGGATAAATAAAATTTTCAAAAAGCTCTGAATTCTGTATAAATAAACTCAGACCAGGTTCAGTGCTGCAGATTTCTTTTTACATCACTGTAAATATTTGTTTTATTTATATTCATGCTCTATCCTATTACATTAGGTACGCCTCTCTAATATAGAACAGCATTCATGCAACAGTCTTAAATGAGCTTTTCTTGCATCAAGGATTCCATAAACATTTTGAATTAGAGTCATAATAAGAAAAGAAATAGTCAGAATTTAGTTGGAGTATTAATAGCAACAAGCTGCTGTGGTGACGGAAGCTCTTCTTCAGACAGCATATCCCCACAGCGGCCAGCTCTCATAAGATACTACACAAGTAATGCTCAGTGACTGAAGAGTAGGGCTTAATGATGGGTTTCCTTTATCCAGCTGTTGCTTCTGCTCTCTGGAGCGTGAATGAAATAATAATGAAGAAAGGAGATTTAGAACTTACCTTTTGTACATGTTTCTTTCTTTGTTTCTCTGAAAGGATACAAAAGCAGGAATGGTCTGCTAATACAAACTAACTTGGTGTCTTTTTTTTAATGTCGGCTTCTCCTCCAACAACAAAAGCAGCGAATACCGGAGGTGCAGTCTCCTGCATAAGTTACTGAGCCAACAAAGCCAATTAATCTGTATGTGAGTTCAAAAGATGAATATGAGAAGAGAGTTCAGAGCTTCAGCTTTAATTCAGTGGAATTTACATCTAGATATGTTAAACAATATAGAACATATTCACATTTTGTGTCAAATCACCGGTTTTTCAAGTGAGCAAAAGTATTTGAACAGAATGTCTTCATCTAAATTAAAGTAAGAAATACGTCATATTTGGTTGCATATCCTTTGCTTGCAATAACTGCGTCAGGCCTACAACACACAGACTCCAGTAGCTTTCTTGCTACTTCACTGGTTCTGCCTTTCCAGGCTTTTACCAAAGCATCTTTTACTTGTTGTCAGTTTTTGCAGGATTTCTCCCGTCACTTTTTTCTTCAGGAGGTGAATGCATGTTCAGTAGAGTTAAGATCTGGTCAGTCCAAAACCCTCCATTTTCCCCCTGATGAAGTCCTTTATTGAGGTGGCAGTGTGTTTGGATCATTGTCTTTATGCTTAATAAAATTCCTCCTGATTAGTTTTGATGCATTTTTCCATAAACAGAAAAATGCATTCATTCTGCTACTATCATCATGAGTTATATCGTCAATAAAAATGGCTGCTCCTGTTCCAGAAGCAGCCGCACAAGCTCAAGGCATGATAGAAACTCCACCATGCTTCACAGATGAGCTTGTTGTCATAATCTGTGGGTTTTGAGTGGAACTTTAGAGTTTTTATCATTATTAAGAATTATCAATCCTTGTTTACTCATTTCTCACGTGCTATGTTTAATTAATGTTAGTAAGAGTTTTGGGAGCTTAGAATTCTTATTATTTTTGGGGGATTGCTCGAGGATTTCTGTGTTCTTAGTTTTGTTTAATGTTAAGCCTGACTGTCATTTATTCTTCAGTATTCTGAACCTTTAGTTCTTGCTAGAGTTTTATTGGTTCCCTTTGTATTTTCTCTGTCTTATCCATGACTTTCCCTTCTGTTAAGTTCAGTCTTGTTTCTGTGCTTTCAGTTATGGAGTTTATTCACTGCATGTTTTGCTTTGGTAATCATTTGTCTCCAGTTTCTTGCAAGTTTTACTTTCTCCCCTGTCTCCTTGTCTTGATTGTTTTGACCTGTGTTTCATTACCCTCCTGTGGTCAATCACCTGATTACCTCATGTGTATATATAGTCTAGTCTTTCCCCTCACCTTCCTTCCTTGTTTGTTTTTCTGTCTCTTGTTCTCTCTGTTGTTTTGTGGTTTCTTTTCACCTTTTGTATTTTTGGATGTTGACATCGACCTGCATTAAAAGCTTACCTTTAGTTACTTCTGTCTGTCGTTTGAGTCCATGTTTGGGTCCTAACTCTGCTGAAACATGACACTTAGGGTAGGGTCATGAGCAGATCCCTTCTTTCTCTATACTTTGGCCTTTCCATCACTTTAGCAGAGGTTCATCTTTGTGTCATCAGTCCATAAAACTTTGTTTCAGAACTGCTGTGGTGCATCTTTGAATTTTTGCAAATTCCAATCATGCTTTGTGATTTTTTATTTTTTTTTAATGCACGGCTTGCACCGTGCAGTGTGACCTCTACGTTGTTATTCCCCAGCTCTCCTTGGAGCGCTTGACAGTGACGTTCCCACCCTTACTCTTTGGAGGTTGTTCATGATGTTACAGACTGTTGTTATGGCGTGTTTTCTTTACTGCTCTCGCCATTTGTCTGCCTCATTTTGCTTGGATCACCAGTTTGATGCCTGTTGCTCAGTAAACTGGTGGTTTCCTTCTTTTTCAGGACATTTCAAATTGTGGTACTGGCTATGCCCAGTGTTTTAGAAATAGCTCTGACGGATTCCCCCCCACCCTTTTCTCAGCTTCAGAATGGCATGCTTTTCTCTCATAGACAGCTCTCTGGTCTACGTGTTGGGCTGCGCTGCTTAACTATAAATGCAGTCTTCACAGGTGAAAGCCAAAGCTGAAAATGAGAGTAGATATCCAGGGTTATGTCATGATTAAATGATCTTACATGGCACACCTGGGTAACACGAAGCATCTGTCGCTTGACATGTTCCAATTCTTTTGCTCGCTTGAAAATCTGGGTGTTAGAAAATGTGTTGCGCTTTATATTGTTTATCATATCTGGATGTAATGCCAGGGGATAAAAGCCAAAACTCTAGTCTCTCTTCTCATATTCATCTTTTGATCTCACACACGCAAATCCCTTCAGTGCAAAGCAAAAAGAAGTGAACTGGTCTGCAGTTCCAATACTGGAGGACACCACATGCTTGCAAGAATAAACAAAAATGCAAAAGAAGTACTAAATCACACCCTTTGTTTCTCCTTCCTCTCCTTCTTCAGGTCCATGGGCAATCTCCAGCAAGCACTGGTGTGTTTTGAGAAGCGGTTGGTGGTAGCCCATGAGCTGGGTGGGGAAGGAGGAGGTAAGGCTCAGGCTTATGGGGAGCTGGGCACCTTACATAGCCAGCTTGGCAACTATGAGCAGGCCCTCTCCTGTCTGGAGCACCAGCTCAACATTGCGCGCACAGCAGGGGTAAGCTTTCACCGGCAAAAAGTTCATTCTGGTTTCATATTTCTCTTTTTTAGCCTTGCTGAGTGTGATGAATATTATTTGTAAATCAAAAGCACGTTGTGCACAGAAAAATGAAGTAAACCCTGTTTGAACTGTCAGGATAAGTCCCTGGAGGCCGAGGCAAGCGATGCACTTGGAGGCGTTTATCAGCTGATGGCAGACAACGAGACAGCTCTACAGGTCTGTGCAGTTTCATGTCGTATCACATTCAATACCTCAAGGCTCATAAAGGGAATAAAGTGGTCCCACATTTTATGAAATGTCTTTATTGATAATATTGCTTTATATCAGCTTTGAAACAGGGGAAACAGTGTTCAGCATAATGTCTAAGTCATTAAACTCTCCTGCTGTAGTGGCACCAACGGGCTTTGGATATATCTGAGCAGACCAGCTGTGTTAGGAGCCAAGGTCGAGCCTATGGCAACTTGGGACTGACGTACGAAGCTCTGGGGAAGTACGAGCGGGCCGTGGTCTTCCAGGAGCAGCACCTGAGCATTGCAGCACAGACCAATGACCTGATCGCAAAAACTCTGGCCTACGGGAGCCTGGGAAGGACGCACCATGCACTGCAAAACTACGCACAGGCTGTGATGTACCTACAGGAGGGTAAGACACAAGCTGCTAGCAGTGGTCATGACGTTAGAGATGTTTCCATTGTTGTGAATGGAACTTTAAAGAGGAGAGATGTACTGCAGCCCCTGAGATCCACAGAAAGAAACCTGCACATGTCAAGCAGGGCTGAAAATTTTACCCAACGCCAAAGTTTCAAAAACTGCAGTTACTTTAATGGCCACTTGAATCTGGGTCCAAAAGTGAGTCAATCCCCATAAGACTCAAATGTTAAAATCCCCAACTCCCCACCATGTTTGTGCTGTTGGCGCCCTTTGGAGCATTTAGAAATATCTGACACATGGTTTGCTGTGTGATACAGATAATCCAAGAAGTCTGTGTTTCAGTTTTGGTGAGCAAAATTCTAATATTTTATTAAGCTATGACCAGAAAACAGTGGGTGGCACAGTGGCTATAGAAAGTCTACACACCCGTGTTAAAATGTCACTGTGTATCACAATGTCAGCACTAATAAGCAGATATCTGCTTGTGCATCACTCCTGTACTGTTTATGAATGCAGCTTACTAACCAACCAACTTAACTGATACCTTAGCTCTCGAACGTTTCGTCCAGATAGGGTAACCTCTGGCTTCAGAAGGCAGAGACCAAAATGCTGATATTGAAGTTCAAATTGCAGAGTCCAGAGTCCAGAAACCAATTAGTGGTATCACAGTGTCTACATTCATCTTTTATATGTAGTCTGTGTTCTACAGCACGAGTGCTCTGGAACACCAGGGGTAGTAATGGGCTCAGTCACGGGATGTTTTGACATTTTATATATGGTCTGTTTATCCAAATTTATTTGAAAATGTTTGATCATCTTGGTCTGACTGAAATGTAAAACTTATTGCTAAAAGGTTGTCTGAAAGTAAACTTATTTTTACATTTTATTCAGGTGGGGACACAAGCCCCTCCCACCATAGGAAGGTTGTGTCAGAAGGGCATCCTGTGTATAAAGCTGTGCCAAAGTGCCAACGCTAATTAATCTGCTGTGGCAATCCATCATCTCAAACTAGTTTCTTGAACATGACAGTGCGTTCACTGTACTCAAATGGCTTCCACAGTCACCAGATCTCAAACCAGCAGAGCGCCTTTTAAACGTGGTGAAACAGGAGGCTTGCATGGGATGGGACGGAAGATTCACATTGTGGGTGTGCAGCTGAAAAATCTGCAGCACCTTGGTGATGCTATCATGTCCATATGGACCAAAATTTCTGAGAAATGTTTCCAGCACCTTGTTGAATCTATACCACAAAGAACGAAAGGAGTTCTGAAGGGGCTCCAACTCAGTAATAACAAGGTGTATCTAATGAAGTGGCCAGTAAGTGTATAATAATATCAGTGAAATTAAACAGAGGCTCATTACATTAGGGACTATAGACATGTTGACTGCATGCAAATCACACTGCTTATGTTCAGACAACAGTTAATTACCGGTGTTCATGCTGAGATAAGGTTGTTTCACCCGACGATGTCAGTGGATTTTGAATGACTGTCATCTCAGGAGCATGGCTGGTAAACATTCATTAGCATTTTTCTTTTTTGAATGACTTCTTTTCTTTGTATGCAACTCTGAGGACTGACCCCTTCACAGTCTCATGCTTTACACACTGTGTCTCAGTCCGCTTATTTTCTAGAATTGGAAATTAAGGGATAGTGGATATATTGGACAAAGGATGTTGAGGATGGAGCTGCCAGGCAGGAGGAGAAGAGGAAGACCACAGAGAACACTGATGGATGTAGTGAAGGAGGACATGCAGAGGGTTGGTGTGAGGGAAGAGGATGCAGGGGATAGGGTGAGATGGAGGCAGATGATCTGCTGTGGCGACCCCTAACGGGAGCAGCTGAAAGAAGAAGAAGGAAACCGTACTTTTACTCGTGTGAGTCTTGTGTTTAGGGAACAGCAGAAATGGGTGTAGATGGGCACAAGTACTAATGATGCTAATAAGCAAGGGTACTTAAAATTAGTGGAAAAACAAGAGAGTACTACAAGTGCAATGTTTGCTTCGAGAGGCGCAGAAGCGTAGAAAAGGTCAGAAGGAGTTGCACTGTGGATCTACGCAAAGCATATGATAGGGTGCCAAGAGAGGAACTGTGGTATTGTGTGAGGAAGTCAGGAGTGGCAGAGAAGTGTGTGAGGGTGGTGCAGGACATGTGTGAGGGCTACAGTACTCCATGGACTGTGATTTTCACTGTAGTGAGAGTAGGGAGCAGGTGGAAGAGAGCCTGGAGAGGTGGAGGTATGCACTGGAGAGAAGTGGAATGAAAGTCAGTAGAAACAAGACAGAGT
>VUQH01054609.1:0-10289 GCA_015106775.1 Etroplus canarensis | reverse complement strand
TATGTATATAGTCACTTGTTCAAATCTGATCATTATTCAATCTGAACATTTGATCCATTAGGGGGCCTATAATGAGCCAGCACAGGAGCGGGAAAGCAGGGAATGAAAGACAGAAACATAAAGACAGAGAGATCAAAGTTTGTACTCAAGAGTGATGCAGGGAAACAACCTCTTTTGCCTGGATGGACACATCAAACATAGCCACAGCTGTGCTGAGTTGGCTTTGTATCACTGGGAGCGTGGATTTGTATGCATGCATGAATATTTATATGCATGCTGTAATAAGTGTGTACTTTATAAGTTGCATATGTTGGAAATGTAAATGAAATATATAGTGTGTGTGTGTGTGTGTGTGTGTGAGTGGGGCGCATATTGTGGACAAACCGTAGCCTCCCTGCTGAGGCTACAGGCACTGACTGCCTCAGTCCAACCTCCTTTATCAGTCCGTGTAAGGGGGGTGTCTGTATGCTGATAGTGCCTCTTATGGTGAAATGATGAAATGACAGGTTGGCCTGCACAGTGTAACCAGTGATAAGCCAGAAGATTAAAACACAACATTAAAACTACCTGCCTAACATAGTGTTGGTACCCTTGTGCCACCAGCCATCTGGAGGTCTTTTGTGGTGCCTAGCAGCAGGTTGCTGGAAGCTAATCCTTTGTGAACTGGGGCCTCAGTGGTTTACACTTATTCTGGAACATACTGTGCATGCTCTGTGGAATCTGCGGAGTTATGTGGTCAGGTCAATGCTTTGGCCTCTTTGTCATGGTCAAGCCCTTCTTGAGAAGTTTTGGCAGTGTTATCGGGGTGTTATCATGCTGTGTGGGACCACTAGGGGGAGTCTGCTTGTTTAGATGTTTAGTAAATGTCTAATATAGACTATACAGTTAGAGTAGGTCCTTACATTTTTGTAGTTTTTGCCTTTGTACGCCAACACAGAATATTTTAAATCAAACAATCAAGATGTAACTGAAGGTCATGCTCTCAGCTTTAACTTGAGGGGATTGACAGAATTGACTTATAGCAGTTTCATGACCAGGTGAGAGCTGTTCCTTCATTATTCCACAACAAATTAAATGGATAAAAGGTTTGGAGTTGATTCCAAGTGTTGATGTTGCTTTTGGCAGCTGAAACGCTCAATATGAGGTCCAAAGAGATGTCGATGCAAATGAATGTAGGCCATTATTAGGTTGAAAAACACAAATAAAGCTATCAGAGGGATCACAGTGGCCAAAATAACAATTAGGTAAGGTATTTTAAAGGAGAAATGCACTGGTCAGCTTAGCAACAGCAAAAGCCTTGAAAGACCCCAAAGCTAAAGTGGATGATCACAGAATTCTTTCCTTGGTTAAGAAAAACCACATGAAAACATCTAGCCACATCAAGAAAACTCTCAAGAAGGTAGATCTATCATTTCTCCAGTCAGGAGAAGCCTTCATTAATGTAAATACAGAGGGTTTACAACAAACTACAAACCACTGGTTACACTCAAACATGTCATCTGAAAGAGCCTGCCCACTTCTGGAAAGAATCCTTTGGTCAGCTGAAACAAAGCTGAACTTGTGCCAGAATGATGGGAAGAGAAAAGTATGGAGAAGTACAGGAACAGCTCACGATCTGAAGCATATCACATCATCTGTCAAACATGGTAGAGGCAAGGTCATGTATGGCTGCAAATGGAACTGGGTCACTATTGTTTACTGATGATGTGACTGCTGACAGAAGTAGCAGATTGAATTCTGGAGGCTACACTCTCTTTCAGGCAAGTGCTGCTTCACAGTGCAAATGGATAGCATGCTCCAAACGCAACCCAGGAGTTTTTAAAGGCAAAAACTGGATTATGCAGTGCTGTGGGATGCTCAGTGGCCAAGTCAGTCATCTGACCACAACCCAGCAGAGCAGCTCTTTTGAGTTATGGAAAACAAAACTGAAGGCAGAGAGAGACCCACATACCAGCAGGGGCTGAAGGCCGCTGCAGTAAAGGCCGAGGCCAGAGCATCTCAGGGGAGGAAACACAATCCTTATATTTAAATTTATGTTCGCCCAACTATTTTTCAGCCTCTGAAAATGTAAAAGTGATTCACAATTTTGAGTCCCCCTAACTTCTTTTTCAGCTGAATATAAAAACAACAACTACCAATAGGTCGTAGAGAGGAACTAACAATGCTCTGAGAACGCTAACACCTTAGGTCAGGCGAGATGATGCTTCTGGCAGTTCTGCCTGCAGTTTGGTTCATTTGCCTCGAACCAAGGGGAAAAAAATCATACACTGCTGCATTTTAGTTCTGGTCTGATTCATGTTCACGCTGGTTTTTCATCAAATGAACCAAGAAGAGAAGAGATGAAGTCACACAGACTGACGGGTAACTCACTGATTGGACAGTGTCAGTGATGTCATGCTGCATCATCAGTGCATCCACGAGGTACATCAGTGAAACAACAGGTCACATAGCACTGCTTCTGCTGTGTATGTATATATGTATGTATGTATAATCTAGGCTAAGTTAGAGACATTCAAACACCAGCTGGCCAATGAATGCACGGTGTGACTGTAGGTCAGATTTCTGCAATAAAGGAATTAAACGCATTTTCTTTGGTTTTTGTTTTTTAAAAACAACAACAGCTAATCTGGTTAGTGCATGGTTGTGAATAGATATCCACACAATGTTTTCTCCACAACCACAGACTTCTTTAACTGTCATCTTGACCACCATCAGACACCAGGGTGAACAGTCTCCGGCCCTGAAGTGACGCGCATGGCGTGGAAGAAAGCGTGACCTCACACGCAACTTGCTGTGTTTACAGAAGTAAATATGGATGCTGCACATGTCAGCATGGGAGTAAAACCTCACTAGCTCCAGCCGCGCTTTCTGCCTCGCTTGTTCAGTTCGCCTTTTCCGTCTCACTTTAATGTCGTGAAAGTGGCATGAAATGCGACATGACGGTTTGAAAAACACCTGAAATGCGTCTGATTTAGGACCACATATGGAAGTGGCCTTAAAAAATCGGGCAAATCAGATACAGGTAACATATGGACCTTGGAGTCATTGTCTTGCTGTCCCCAGTGTCAGCATTATAATCCCAAGGAGGCCGCAGTTTGAGTTCGTAATCAAGTAGCTCGTTCGTTTAAAGCACCCATTGGGAGAAAAATATTTCCTATCAAGAATGCTTGATTTTTTTGATAAAGAGAAAGCAGAAAACAAATCTTGAACACATACTTTCTCTCGCTCAAAAGTCCAACAACAAAGCTGAGGCAACTTTCAACAACTACCTCCATCCGACGTGGAGGGAACGTCCACGACGTCGGTTCAACTTTTATTTCGAAAGTATTTTTAAACAGCTACTGGACACTGAGAAGAAAACTGTCAGATGCCAGTTATTGAACGTTGAAATGTTGTGCAAATTTCAAAAACTTATGCATCAATTCAGCAAACAACAAAGAAATAACACATTTTTACATTAGAGGATTAACATGTAAAAGAAGAGAATATTGGGATTCTTCAGCCTGTATGTAAATTTCTACTCTGACTGAGCACCCAAAGCACTTTTTACTACAAGCCACCCATTCAGCCATTCACGCACACATTCAGGGGTTCAGTGTCTTGCCCAAGGACGCTTCGGCATGTAGGCTGGAGAAGCCAGGGACTGATCCACTCTACCTCCTGAGCCACAGTCGCCCCCTACCAAACACACCATCTACTGAAAATTCATGTGAAAAATAATACTCATGACTGTCCGTGTGCATGCAGTAGTACAGACCTGTACATAATACAGCCTGCATGTGTTATGCACGTGTTAAATATTGCATCGTGCAAACACTGGGATGAAATATTAACACCTGCGCGCACACGTAAGGCAGCACAGAAATGTGTGAGAAAATGCAACTCAGGATGTAGGAGCCTGAAGTGCGTTGTGATTGGAGGCCTGGTAGTACACGGAGCGCGGGGGGTCCGGAGAGTGGAGAGCAGATCACTGCTGCTTAACATAAGAAAGGGCCTCCTGTCTGGTCCCCAGCCTGGTCTGCTGCTGTTACAAAGCTGAAGGGCAAAGAAATGGCTCGCTCATCCCAAATACCACCCAGCTCATCAAAACAGCCCTGAGACGACTTGATGTGGGAACATACTGCACTTTTCTTAACAGAAAAAAAAAAAGAAATGTGCATATGGCCGGCTCAGCGTTCTTATAGGCTCTGCTCAGGGATCAATGTCATTGGTATGTATGGGCTGCAGTGCCCCTCCCCATCCCTCTCTGTAAGCCCTCAGGCTTCATCTTCAGCACTTTTCAAAATGAGATCAACGGAAATAAAAGCACATGCAGTTATTATTTAAATCATTGTATTTCTGCATGGGAGATGAGGTGCATGATAAAGGCCTATTCCGGTCCTTTCCCATCAGGGATTTTATCTCACCTCATCATTATTTCATCCAGCCGTGGCTCAGATTAGTGTTGTTTGTCGAGATAATCGCAGGATTTGATTTGGATGTGTTTGCGTGATGGATGGAGGACACCTTTAGCAGAGTTCTTGTCCTCAGATTAACTGTATCTTCCTTCCAGAATCATCCCGCTGATACTCTGACGCTTGGCTTGGGAGAGGATTTTTTTTTTTTTCTGGCGTAATTGCCTCATTGCAAAAATTGTTGTGAAAATTGCCCCAGGTCTCTTGGCTACATAAAAGCAGGATAAATGAAGTAAACATATTCTTAGTGGCAAAAAAAGGTGATTCTCCTCTCACTGTGCTTTCATATAGTGTCCCTGGTTTGATTCCAGGTGGGGACGGACACAAGCCGCTCTCGGCGTGGAGCGTTGTGTCAGGGAGGGAAACCTCTGCCAAATTACCAATGTGCTGTGCCGACTGTGAGGGAGCAGCTGAACGTACACACGTTTAGTTCTATATTCATGAGAAGAAATGGATTTATATATAAAGTATATACAGTTCACATGTACCTTTATCTTCTCACATGTAAAACATGCTGAGAATATTTCACAAGGTAGCACAATGTTGTGCAAAAGTTTTGAGCCATGTGTCATTTCTTAATGTTTTTATTTTGTCATTTTTAAGGTTTTATTTTGGACATTGGCTGCTTTTTCACTCATTTTCAGTCCACTCCTGGTACCTGACCATTTTTGGAGGAATGTTTTTTTTTGTTTGTTGCACCACTCAACACTGTCGTATGAATCATTCAAGCATAAAAAAGGCACAACACAAGGGGTGAACCAGCGTTGTGTCAGCAGCGACACTCGGGCAGGCTGTGGTTTTTAAACGGTGCTCAGTTGGTACTAAGAAAATATTCCCGACACTATCACAGCACCGGCAGCAGTCTGAACTGCTGATGCGAAGCAGGATCCATGCTTTCGTGTCGTTCACGCCACATCCTGTCATGGTGCTTTTTGTCGTCCAGGTGGGTGCCTGCTTTCTCTCTGTTTCTCTGCATCTTTCTCTCTCCCTATCAAACATGTGGGTGTAACTAACTAGTGTCTTCCAGGACCTGTGGTCATTATCTAGCCTCAGCTCTTGTCTACACTCATCGCCAGATTGTTGCTCTACTACTTACTATTGTACTTAGCTGCTACGTTTGAAACCTTAAACCTCGATGCCTCTGTACTTACCTGCTTCTCCTATGGCGCCACCTTGGAAAACTCTGTCAACTTGCTTTGCTTGGATCCCACCCAGCTTACCTGCATCTCCCGCTGCCTTATTCACCCCCTCAGGAGCCCTGGAAACTGGAATCCTCCTGTGAAAAAACCTTGAAAGCACTTCCCTTGTCTCCACACCAGCTGCTGCACCTTAAGATGGCGTTTTGGATTTATCAGATGTTATTTAACCTTTTAAAATGTTCCTGACTGTGTCCTGCCTCATCAGACCACACAGCACCAGATGTGATCATGTGCTGCTGAAGTCCATCTGCTTCGAGATGCTCTTCTGCCGGCCTTGGCCTAGAGATGGCTGTGTGGGAACATCCCAGTAGAGCAGCAGCTTCTGAAATAATCAGAACAGCCTGTCTGATACCAACAACCACGCCGCATTCAAAGTCCCTTAAAATTACCTTTCTTCTCCTTTCCGACACTTGGTTTGAACCAGGTTGTCTTGACCATGTCTACATGCCTAAATAGACTGAGCTGCTGCGTTATGACTGGCTGATTACATATGTGCGTTAACAAGCAGTTGAACAGCTACATCTGTTTAAGTGGCCTGTGAGTTTATATTATCATCAAAAGCTTCAAGAGGGAAAAAAGCAATACAGCTTTGAGTAAGCCTGGGAAGACCTAGTTACACAGTTAAATAGGACTGTCAATATATCAGATTTTTATGTCTGATTATCATTTATCAAAAGTTTTCAAGATAACAGTATTATCACAATATCTATAGACAATCTGAATGAAAGCAATGTACCTTCAGCTGCTTGCTCTTATTTTCCCCAAGGGGTCAACACAGCAGATTGGTCCATATTGGTAATTTGGTAGACGGTTTTACCCCGGATGCCCTTCCTGATGCAACCCTCCATGGTGAGAGGTGCTTGTGTCCCCACCCGGAATCGAACCAGGGACCTTTTGATTGAAATGTGCAAACCACTACACTAAAAGCAATAATGGTAATTGGACTGGTGCTTTTGTAGCGCTTTTTTACTCCAACTGAGCACTCAAAGTGCTTTTCACTACTGCCTCATTCTCCCGCTCACACACACAATCATAGGGCGCTTTATTCTATGCCTTTAAGCGCATTTTTTAACTATCATGCACACATTCACACTCCAGTGGATGCATCGGGAGCATTTTGGAATTTGTGTCTCATGTCTTGCCCGAGGACGCTTCGGCACATACACTGGAGAAGCGAGGGATCGAACCGCCCACTCCGACCTGGTCTACCTCCTGAGCCACAGTGGCCCCACTGAAGGTCAAGATCATCTTGAGATTTGTGTTTTTAGATTCTTCACACAGCAGCTTTCATTCATTAATTTAAAAACTACAATATTTATAAAATGCTCATAATTATAGCAATAATATTGAACTTTTATTATCATGAAAGCACATTTTCTGGACGCTTTTTAAATAAGTGATTTTGTATGTGTCTGCTTCCGGCTACTCATTCCTGAATTATTGAATACAAACTACAACTGCGTTAATTAGACAATAACGCTGATCAAATTCCGTTGTGTTGGATTTCCACAGCTTTCATTGTGCAACGCCTTTAATTTGTGAAAACAGCAGCTCATTCATCCAGACGAACGTGGCGCTGATGAATAGTCCCGTCAGTGAATGCATTTCCCATCCATCCCAGATCCGAAGTCGATATGTCTTCAGAGGTTCTGCCCCCATCCTTCTTGAGCCACAGGAGGTGTGTTGGGTTGCCGGCTTTATTTCAGATGCTGGCACATTGCACTCGGTTTGCTCAGAGGGGCACTCCAACATGAGTGATCTCACACTCGAGATGGGATGCAATCTGTCTTTTCCCAGGGCTCTTTGTCTAATACTGCTAATTAGAGAAAGGGAGAAAAGGGTCAATCCTCTCTGTGTGTTCTCTGTACACACCCTCTCTCTCTCTCTGTGTCTCTCTGCTCCTCACACTCTCTCTACCAATTACTGGATTAGAAGACACAAGACCGGGAGCCACTTAGAAACCCTGGGCCCACATGTGCTGTCACTACCAATATAAGGATAATGGTGACTGTAACACAGCACTGAAGAGCACTGTGCTGTGTGACCAAAGTTGGCCATTAGCTGATTACTGCAGTTAATGCAGAACAACAGGAAAATAAAGGCATCCACTCTGATTTACTCCTAGGGCTGAGATATCATCACAGGAAACACAGGAACGGAAACCGGAGTGTCTGAATAGGGTGAGTGGTAAACAGCATCCGGTGTAACACTTTACAAAAGATTTAATTGATTTGATTTTTATATTGCAGTTCAAGTTATCAGTTATTTAGTTACTTCTTTAAACAAGAAATCCACTGGTACTGAAGTATTTCCATTCTTTTGTGCGGAGGTGTGAAAAAGAAAAGAACTGCATAGCGTCCTGTGAAAAATTAACTACGCCCTCACTGCTTCCATAGGAATGCAGAGTGTAAGTAGCAGCCAGAAGCTTCCAGTCAGATGCACTTGATTAGTTGATAATCAAGCAAGTGTGAGCACCTCTGTAAAAGCTGAGGTGTTGGCAGTTTCCTGGTCAAGATCATTCAGGTATGTGGACAAAACGGCAAGGATGAAGGACATCAGCAATGAAGGGCGAGCGTTGCTGCCCATCGGTCTGGGAAAGGTTACAGTGCCGTTCCCAAACAATTTGGAGTCCGTCATTCTACAGTGAGAAAGACTATTCACCAGCTGAAAATACTTAAGACAGTTGCCAATCTGATCCCAAGGTCAATGCTCAGAGAAACTGCAAAAAAAACCCCAAGAGCTACATTTCAGACTCTGCAGGCTTCAGTCAGCATGCTCAATGTTAAAGTTCAAGACAGTACAATCAGAAAAAGACTGAGCAAGCAAGGCTAGTTTGGAAGGATTGCCTGGAGAAAGTCTCTTCTTTATAAAAAAACATGGCAGCACGGCTTAGGTTTGCAAAGTTGCATCTGAGCAAACCTCAAAACTTCTGGACCAATGTCCTTTGGACAGGCAAGCCCATAGTGGAGATGTTTGGTCATTATACATGGTGTCACATTTAGTGGAAACCAAACACATCAGCAAAAACATTTCATACCAGCTGTCGAGCACGGTGGTGGAGGGGTGATGAGCACCCTGCAGTCATTGAGTCGATAGTGAACTCCTCTGGATACAGAAGGATTCCAGATTCAAATGTGAGGCCATCTGTCTGGCAGCTAAAACTTGGCTGAAG
The DNA here is from genome assembly GCA_015106775.1 of Etroplus canarensis. Taxonomy (NCBI): domain Eukaryota; kingdom Metazoa; phylum Chordata; class Actinopteri; order Cichliformes; family Cichlidae; genus Etroplus; species Etroplus canarensis. The sequence continues at coordinate 1,464 of VUQH01054609.1, read as the reverse complement.
ATCAGTCCCAAGCACACCAGCAAAATTTCAACAGAATGGCTGCCAAAGAAAAGTGAAATGGCCCAGTCAAGGTCCAGACCTTAACCCAGAAATGCCATGCTAGGACCAAAATAGAGCTTTGCTTAAATGAACACCTGCAAACATCAAAACAATGCTGTAAAGAAGAGCAGGCCAAAACTCCTGCACAGTGTGAGAGACTGAAAGTCACACAGAAAACAGTTACTGCAATTTATTGCTGCTAAAGGTGCTTCTACAAGCTGTTGAATCATGGGGTGTATTTAGTTCCCATCTGACTGCATAGAGTCCTGTGGAAACTTTCTTTATCACATGTTTGTCAGTTGCTAAGAGATCTACTTTGCATTACTAAGAAGTATCCCCAAGCTCAGTGCGTCTTCATTTGCACTTTACAGCCACAGTCTTTTCATTTGTGCACTTAAATGAAATAAATACCACACAAACTGAAGCAAGCTGACTGTCGCACAGAACAAAGGCATGACTGACGACTTTTTGCTGTTGAAATAGATAAAAGATTTATTATATGTAGATGTAAAGTATTTTTGTGATTTGTTTAATGAATTTAGTAAAGTAATATGTTACATTACTGCATTGCAGACACATTACAGCAAACACTGCTACACAATGAGAAGCACACTACGTGGACTAAAGTACTGGGCCACCTACACATTACATCTACAGGAGCTTTTATGACATCCCATTCCAAATCTATAGGCATTAATATCAAGTTGGTTCCCCCATGTAACAGCTTCCATTCTTCTGGGAAGGCTTTCTAAAAGTTTCAATTCAGTTTTATCTACACTACCGGTCAAAAGTTTTAGAACACCCCAATTTTTCCAGTTTTGTACTGAAAATTATGCAGTTTAATGTCTCATTGCACTCTGAAATGAAAGCATAGCACAAATAAGCAATTGGAGTTAAAAAGGAAATCATGGAATCAATTTATAGACCAAAATATATTCTAAACTTTTGACTCATCAAAGTAGCCACCTTTGGCAGATATAACAGCTGAACATACTCACATCATTCTTTCTACAGTAGAAATCAAATATTCTTCAGAAAGTTCTTCCCTTATCTGTTGCAGAAGTTCCCATAAATGTGTGGCACTTGTAGGTTGCTTTGCTTTCGCTCTTCTGTCCATTCCATCCCAAACCAGCTCGATGGGGTTTAAGTCTGGAGACTGTGCTGACCACTCCATGTTTTCAAGCTTACCACCTTGTTCTTTTTTCCTGAGGTAGTTCTGGCATAGCTTGGACTTATGTTTTGGGTCATTATCTTGCTGTAGGATGAATCCCTGACCAACTAGGAGCATACCAGAGGGTATTGCATGGCGCTGCAGAATGCTGTGGTAGCCGTTTTGGTTCAGGGTGTCTCTCACTCTGTACAAGTCACCGACCCTGGATCCAGCAAAACAGCCCCAGACCATCACACTTCCTCCTCCATGTTTGA
>VUQH01054607.1:0-23288 GCA_015106775.1 Etroplus canarensis | reverse complement strand
AATTATGTTATGCACTGTTGAAGGTGAAATATCCAAATCTCTTCCTATCTTTCTTTGAGGAACATTGTTTTTAAACATTTCCATAATTTTCTGGCATATTTGTTGGCAAACTGGTGATCCTTGGCCCATCTTTGCTCCTAAAGGACTAGACCTTTCTTGGATGCTGCTTTTGTACCAAATCATAATTACAGTCACCTGTTGACATCACCTGTTTCAAATCACATCTAATCACATTTAACCAATTTACCTGATTACTAGCCCTAAATTGTTCCTGTCCCAACCTTTTTTGGAATGTGTTGCAGGTCTGAATGACAGGAAAGGACGTATATTTACAAATGAAATGAAGTTGACCAGACAAAACATGAAATATTTTGTGTTCATATTGTCTGCAATGAAATACAAGTCAAAGTAAATTTAGAAATCACTACTTTCTTTTTTGATTTGCGTTTTCCATACTGTCCCAACTTTTTCTGATTTGGGGTTGTAAACACGGCCCTGCCCCACCATTTTTAAGATGTGTTGCTGCCATCAAATTCAAGATGAGCTAGTATTTTTCATGAAACAGTAAAATGTCTCACTTTCAAAATGTGATATGTTTTTGATGTTCTTTTTGAATAAAATATTGGCTTATGAGATCTGCAAATCATTGCCTTGTGTTCATATTTATATTTTCACAGCGTTCCAACCTTTTTGGAATTGGGGTTGTAATTGTAACATGAGAGATAAATACACATGGTTGCACATTCCCTGTGTCATTTACAGAATCTACACTAATTATTTACAGAGGTAAGTGACAGGCACAGTGCTGAGTTCTGTCTTACTGACACAGGGGTGCCTTTCTGCCATCTGCTCACTGGATCAACAGTACACACACACAAGCAAAAACACACAATTTTGAACACCACACGCCTTTACAATTCACAATTTAGAGACAGTTAGAAACATGACAAAGCAGGAACGATACAAGTGAGCCTTGAGCTCAACATCAATATCACCTATTGATTTACCTTTTGTCCTGACACAGAAAAATGAACAATTTCACAACAATAGACTGCACTATTCAGTTTTCTGTCCTCGCCCCTGCTCTTATCTCTCTTCATTTTCCTCTACAGGCTTTTATTGCTGAGGCTGGAAATAATGACATAATAGCTGCAGTTTTTCTTTGCAAGCAGCATATGAAGATCAGCCACAGTCAGAGGTGGGAGATTGTTTTTTTTTTCCTCTTACTAACTCCATCGTTCTAGTTTCTGGCCACCCAGATTCAGGGGTCATTCAGGGTCAAGGAGAAGAGTCCTAGAGCAGCGAACTGCACGGGTCAAAGGAGACATGGTGAATCATTCTGTCCTGTTGATGTTGGCAGTTCTTTGTGGTTAAAAGCACAAACATGAAACTTTATAGGCCTATGTACTCTTTCTATGTGTATTTAGATATATATCATCAAAAATTAAATCTCACTAACCACAAGCATGTACATATGGCTCTTCTTCAAAGACCCACTGAGTACTTTGCAGGAGCCGTATGTTATAAAGTGCTTTCTAAGAGGTCCAGTAAATAAGAGGTCCTTTGGCTCTTTTGTTGCTCATTTCTATGCTCATTTTCTCATTTTCTTGATGAATGAGACCAACCACTAGCTTTGTAGTGATCTCCTATTGCTTTATTTACTTCTAACAATGCTTCAAAAGCCTGAATGAAATACATGGGCAGCAACAGCAGCAGTCATATTCTGTCCAGGCAGCCTGTGTGTATACACTCAAAAGACCGGAGAAGAGAAGGCAGACCCTCTGGGCTCTTGGTTGGTTGAGTGTTAAGCTGGCACTGGTGGGCGTTTTATTGGCATTCTAATAGCAAAGAGGCTGAACACTGACTGGCCACCCCTGGAGAGATGTGAGGAAAAAAAATCAAATTAGTTCAAAACAAAGAAGCATCCGTTGAAAAGCAGCTACATCCATGGTGACTGGCAGACTGACAAAACCACTCCCAGTGACTCTCCTGAGAGGAAGAGAAGGGCCTCCAGTCCCCATGTGGTCCCAGCACAAATAAGCCAGAATGAAGGACTTCAAAGCAGCCACGCACAAACACCACACACAGGGCCTGTCTGAGACATCTCCGGTCATGTGACTCCAGGCCAGGTGCACTCTGGCTGGGTACTTGGCAAACCAGCATGATCGCTGGCCCTGTCAGTTTTCATCGGCAGCCAATCAGAGGATCTCCCTCCTTCGAGGTAGCCATTCTTGGGGCTTAGGCCACCTCTCAGATTGGCTGAGCACCTGCTGCTCTCCAATATGCCCACCCGCTCCCCACAGTGACACAACAGGCCTCTCATTCACACGACTTCAAGCCCCCCTCCCTTTCCATCTCCCCCTGCCAGGTGGGACCAAACACATGCCCGCTGTCTCATAAACACGAAGACTTGCCAGCATTGCCCAGTTAGCTGCAAGCAGTCCTGAGAGAAATCCAACTATCACACAGACCTGTTGTAGAGCCAAACAGTTCAGGGAGGAACAAGACAGCAAATAAGCGGAACAAATCCCACAAAACTTTAAAACACAGCAGTGCAACAGCAGCTGACAGACAATAAGTGCACACACACGCACACACACACACACACACACACACACACACACACACACACACACACACACACACACACACACACACACACCATTTATCAGAAAATAAAAACGAACAAAGAAACAAAAGCATAGAAAGAGAAAAAATTGTAACAGCTGTCCAAAAACAAAGACTGATAATAAAAGATTTTCTGCACGAATAAATACAATACACCAAATCTCTGCACTGTATTTATAGGAGAGCAATGAAAGGAAAGCCAACTAAGAAATTGCCTCCCACCTCTGTTTGTTCATTTCCATTGCAAAGAGTCAGTGATGACCAATATGTCTGACTATCAAACCACAGCACCTTCCTGCAAACAGCCATGTGATGTAGGCAGAAGTGGCATTATGAGCTGTGTCAGATCTCCAGGCCAGCTGATGGAGCCATACTAGCTCTCCATCAATGACAAGCACACAGGTGAAATCAGACCTATCACTCAATCCCCCTTCACACCTACGCACCCCTCACTCCTCCCTTTATATCTAAATAAGCACACTCCTGTTCTTTTTTATCCTTCTGTATCACTCTCTCTCTGCCTCCTCAGCCATCGCTCTATTAACCCGTCCCTCTCAGCAGAGGAGCTAGGGCAATCTCAGCCAGGCAAAACCAATTCAACAGACAGTGTAATGCTCTCCACTCCAGCTAAGCTCCGACTGGAGCTCTTGAACTGGAAATTACATTTTCACAGCTTTCTAACACTGAATTAATGCCAATTATAATGAGTATTTGAGATGAAGATGCGGTAAAACAGCAGCTATATTTTAAGCCAAAGGAGCATATTTGTCTGAGCCAAATGTTAATATCACAGCTTCTGACAGCTATAATTTGTATTCAGAGCAACAGACAACACTAGCTGCATTTTAGTCCCACTTCTTTTTCTCTCTCATCTCATCATTTAATTCCTGTGAATTAGTGTTAAAATAGAGTTGGAAAGACAACCTATAAAAACGGAGATCATGTAACAGACATGTTACATACATCATGCACAAACAAGGAGGTTCAAACAGTATGGAGAGACATAAGGATGAGAGAGAGACCATGAGACAAAATGTTGTTATATGTGGAAGAGAGAGAGAGAGAAAAACAGCAAGAAAATGATGGCACTTGGGAGGGAAGTTAATGGTGATAAAGTACTTGGCTTGTGAAAAGTACCCTCCAATCCACATAGCTGTAACTGCAACCAAGAGAAAGTAATCTAAACAGTTATTTTACCAGAGTTTTTGAAAACAGTCCACAGTGAGTGGTTGAAGACATAAATATACTCTATCTCTGTCTCTCTCTCTCTCTCTCTCTCTCTCTCTCTCTCTCTCTCTCTCTCTCTCGCTCTCACACACACACACACACACACACAACTTCAGAAATACATGCAGTTGATTGGAAATAATTACACACATACAACCATCTTATACAGTAGTGTGTGCATGCAGTGAAGACAAACATCCCTTAATGATACCAAAATCAGTGGAATATTTTAGGTTTTAAAACCAAAAGCTTTAGTTTTTTCTTTCTCCCCCTTTTCTCATGTGGTAATAAGACATTGGAGAAGTAGGAAGACTTGTTTCCATGACAACTGAGCTTGCCAAACACAGTATATATAATACCAGCATCAGGGCGCTTTTGTGAGGTCTTGTGTAATACCCAGTGGTGCTGTCTTCATCCTCCCACATAAAATTAACTGATTTACGGGCAAACAAAATACCTGACAGATTGACAGCACTTTGTTGTCACCCATTTCTTACTACTAATACATCCCTGCATCAATTTACATTAGCCTATTACCTATAGTCTGCAGATATGTATATAGGCTGTTTTTCCTCTTTTTACATAGTTGCAGGAAGAAATTTGTGAAGCATTGATTTTCAATATTTTTGCTTAAATGTGACCTTAAACATCATCCAATTTTCACACAAGTCCTAAAAGTACATTAAGAGAATGTTCTGCACTGGCTGTTTACTAAATGAGCAGAGCATCTGGAGAGCATTGAAACAGTTATTTCTGAGGCTGACATTATTGCATATGTAATTGTAGGAGCATCCTCTTTCAAACACAGCATCTTAGGAGGAAAATATAAAAATTTATCATATAAACAGAATTTCCTGAAGTTTCTGCTTAATTTACTGCATATTGAGCTAAATTTAACACAAAAAAGAATGTTTTATATTTGCAGTTTTATTTTGCAGATGCAGTTTTAATAGTTGTTTTTGGTAGTAATTGGCAAGTTGTGAGCAAGATGCCAAAGTGTTGTTTCTGTCCTGTAGCGCTTCACCCAAATGTTCAGAGCCTAGCCCCACAATAATATTGGTGGTGTTTATTGGTGATTAAAAGATCAGAACTTGACTCGACTCAACATGGAGCATCAAAGGGAGGGGGAGAATACAAATGCATGCATTTGTTCTCATGGCACAGAAAGAGTGACTTCAGTAATACAGAGATGAGTCAGGATCTGACAGCAAATTCTACATTGGGGTTCTTCTACACATTGTACAGGTCATTAGCAACACACAGATTAGAGAGTTTTATGGTGAAATAGTTTTTAATAGTTCAGCTCTCCTCTGCGCTCCTCCTTATTGGGATTGTTCATTTTGACCCTCTAATTTGCACTGCTTTTTGTAGAATGCTGGTCATTATTGAAATGAGCTGACTGTGTCTTTGTTTATAAATTAGGCTTTTGTTAGTAGATCACCCACAGAACTTTCTGCTAATATCAGTGTTTGTAGCATCATTATGTAACATTATTTCATTTCACTATGTTCTGCACCAGCTATATGTAGTCGAAATGACAATAAAGCTTTTTGAATTTGAATTTGAATTTGAATTGAATCATGGTAAATTTGTAAATCTGGCTCAATGTTGTTGTTTCATTTGTTCGCTTTCCCCAGTTTTAGGACTTGCATGAAAATCAGATAATATTTTAGATAGTTAATATGCAAAAATGTGAACACATTTCAAATGGTTCACAAACTACTTACTACAAGTGTACGTGTATTTGTACAGTCCCCTGCAGCGATTGCTAATTTAACACTTAATCATTGTTCTTCCCTCCATCTTACCTCTCTTCTTCCCAGATCAGATACAAAGGATGTGAGATGGTGCTCTTTTGTACTAAAGCATCTTCTGTGACCATAAGTAAACACAGTTGATGACAAAATCATGTATTTGAATGCATCCATTCTGCAGCAGAAATTAAAAATGGTAACATGTTAGTCTAATGATATAAGTTTGTATTACTGGGAGAATACTGCAAGGAGTTTTTACAAAGTTAATTTAACCTTAATCAAGTCTTTATAATTGCCTTGACAAAATCATTACTGCTTCAATCACGCATAATTTACTTTCAGCAGATGAAAAACAGAACATGTAAACAGTTTTCTGAATTAGTCTTTTTTATCATCCCTTACCTGATTTAGTTTTTAAATCACTGAAAGAAAACACATGGCAAATGTTTTCCATGAGGACTTAAAACTATATGTAATAGGAGTATATTACTGGCATGTTATTAATTTACAGTACAAAATGTTGCTTAAGTACCACAAATCTTATAACTATAAATTGAAATGGAATGTGATTAAATTAAATTCAGTTCAGTTCATTTATATTTATATTAGCAACATGGTGGTAAGCACTGTTGTTAACCACTGAGCCCTTCAGTGTGGAGTTTGCATACTCCCCCCATTCTAGTGCAGGCTTTCTCCCTGGTTTCTACTGGCACTGAAAAACATGCAGGGGCAACATGCAGGGGCAAATCTGTTTGGTACAGGAAGGCATCAAAATCACCATGCTGCATGTTGAGATGCTGGACAGGACAGGTTAGGAAAAAAAGACAAAGGAAAAAACAAAAAAAAACATGTTCAGGTAATGCAGGTAAGGACACTCTTGCAAAAGAGATTCTTAATCTCACTTGTTCCCTTTCTGGTTGAGAAAGAATGAAATAATGCCAATTCATAGCAATACTCACCTCAAGGCGCTTTATATTGCAAGGTAAAGACCCCACAACTTTAGAGCACAAACTCAAACGGTGAGGCAAACCTCCAAGAGGTGGGAAGGGGAAAAAACCCTATCTTCTGGAAGAGACTTCTGAGATTTCAGGCTCAGAGAGGAGCAGCCACCTGCCATAACCAGTTTGGAGATGAGGGAAAAGGGAAGAGAATAAAAGCAGAGCTTGAAGAGACAAAAAAACAAAAAACAAACAAAAAAAACAAACAAACAAAACACAACATACCAACTTACTGTAGAAATGCTCAGTGCATCATGGAAAGCCCCCCAGCTGCCTGAGCCAAAGGAATAATATGAAAAACTGGAATAAATACTAGGTGTTTTCAAGTCACCTGTTGTTATGCATTCCTATAACAACTTAACAGCCACTTAACAGCTGGTTCAGTGCAGAACATGGTCATGTGTGGATTATGTCATATTAAATGTCTGTAATAATATCTTAATGTGACATTTGCTTTTATATCTTGTATCTTGTATCTCATTCACTGTATTTTACTGTAGTTCAATCTAAACTCTATGTAGCCCCTCTTTATCTGTGAACATCACTTATGTGGCACTGTTGTGTCCTTACACCAAAATAGAATTGGATCTTTTCACTTTGAGGTAAAGCTATCGTTTGTTTTTTTGTTTGTTTAGTTTGGGCTTGTGCATAGTGTAATTATAATATACCTGAGAAGATGCAAATTTCAAAAGTAAATTACCTCAATATAAATAACTTTGACCTACTTATTTGTTTTTCCCTTAGAGACATAATAACTACAAAAAAGTGTATGGTCATGCACCTTGTGTTCCTACTATGCATTAGAGGTGTCTTGTTTGCTTATGGCTGAGGACCAATCTTTTATTTGGCTATGAGTAATGATAACATAATAATCATCCTTTACGGTCCATGTCACAGCATCCAGTCAGCAATGGTAAAAGCTTGTGAGAGAGTGGAGAGTGGGAGGATGGGGAGTCTGTGAATCATCATTTAACACTTCACCACGAATGAGGAGGAAGTTTAAAAAAAAATCATAATTCTAAAAGGAACCAGTAATGTTTCTGGACGCATGCTATAACTCAGTGCAGCTACTTTTGCCTCTTGGGGGAGACACAACATGCAATACATCATCTAATTAAATAAAAATTAAAGCAGTAATCTAATGAAGCCTTTCAGGCTTGTTTCAAAAAGTATTCAGTATCCATTTTTGAACTGTTATTGGTGATTTGGTTTTATTTTTTCTAGTCACTTCATGGAGAACATTCATTTTTGCTTATTCAAAGTCCCTTTATGTGATATACAGTCATCTATTACTGTTAGAACTTAGTGCATTATATGGACAAATGCATAGGGCCAATCATTAAAGTCAAATGTTTCATTCAGTCCCATTGCCACAAGTGTTATAATCAAGCACCTAGCCTTGCAGGCTGCCTTTACAAACATTTGTGGAAAAAATGGGTCATTCTTAAGATGTCACTGAGTTCAAGTCTGGTACTTTGATGTACTGCCACCATTGCAACTACTCAATTCATAAAATGTGTTCCCTACTAGATATCCCAGAATCAAATGTAAAATGTATTATTGCAAAGTGGAAGTATTTAGGAACAACAAACACTCAGCCCAGAAGCAGCAGACCACATAAAGCTAAATAGCAGGGTTGCAGAGTGCTGAGGCGCACAGTGCGTAAAAGGAGCCAACACTCTGCTGACTTAGTAAGTGTTAATAAGAGTTCCCAAACTCCTCTGGCATTAACGGCTGCATAAAAACTGTGAGCCAGGAGTTTCATGACATCAGTTGCCATGACATAGCAGCTTGCATCTACAATTACGAATGCTAAGTATGATGGAGTGGTGTAAAACAATCCAACAATGGGTTCTGGAGCAGTGGAAACATATTATATGGAGTGACAAATCACACTTCTCTAGCTTACAGTCTGATGGACAAGTATGGATTTGGGGAATGCCAAGACCTGCCTGACTGCATTGTGCCAACTGCAAAGTTTTTTGGAGGAGGGATAATACTATGAGTTGTTTTTCTTAAGTTGGCCTTGGCTACTTAGTTCCAGTGCAGATAAATCCTAAGGCTTCAGCTTATCAAGATGTTTTAAACAAATGATTTAAACTTTTTGGGAACAGTTTGGGGAAGGCCCAAACTGTTCCAGCATGGCTGTGCCCCAGTTCTCAAAGCATGGTCCATAAAGGTATGGTTAGATGAGCTTTATGTGGAAGAACCTGACTGTCCTACACAAAGCCCTGAATTTAACCATAATGGAACACCTTTGTTCATGACCATGACCATGATCATGAACTTTGGGTAATGACCGAAAGAATACAAATACAAGCAAATGAGCTTTCTCTGCAGGGTTGCTGGGCTCACCATTAGAGACAGGGTGAGGAACTCTCTCATCCAGGAGAGGCTCAGAGTAGAGCCACTTCTCCTCCACATCAAAAGGAGCCAGTTGAGGTGGTTTGGGCATCTGATCAGGATGCTTCCTGGATGCCTCTCACTTTGAGGTGTTTCGGGCATGTTCTTCTGGGAGGAGACCCCAGGGAAGACCCAGGACACGCTGGAGAGACTGTGTCCCAACTGGCTTGGGAATGCCTTGGTGTCCCCCCTGAAGAGCTGGAGGAGGTGGCTGGGGAGAGGAAAGTGTGGGGTTCTCTGCTCAAACTGCTGCTTCTGCAACCCGGACCCTCGGAAAAGCGGTAGAAGACAAGATGACGAGATCAGATGGAATCACCTTTGGGATGAAGTATTCCTAAGTGTCTGAACTAAAAATGCTTTTTTGGATGAATACGCAAAACTGCAACAGACAGACTCTCAGATCTTGTAGAAAGCCTTCCCAGAAGAGTCGAAGCCATTATAGCTGCAAAAGGGGGACCAACTCTGTATTGGTGACTGTGGATTTAGAGTGAGATATTATAAAATTTGTTGAAGATGTAATGTGTAGGTGGCCCAATGTTTTGTCTACATAATGTATTTAGTATAGTACTAATAAGCAATGTGCGATAGTGTTTCATCTTTGTGGATTTCTACTTAATAACTTTAAAGCAATGATAAAGTCAGTAATCTTCTTTTGGCTGCTCCCGTTATGGGTCACCAGAGTGGATCATCTGCCTCCATCTCACCCTATCCCTTGCATCCTCTTCCCTCACACCAACCCTCTGCAAATCATAAAGATAGCTATAAAGTTAAGTGAAAATTAATAGCATTTTACAACAGGTCTTGTCCTTTCTTCTGTATTTTGAAGTCAGCATGAGGCATAGAGGCTGAGAATGCCCTGTGTGAATAAATGATACTTTAACCAATAGAAACTGAGAGTGAGTTGTGGACCAGACAGAAGGTTGGAGATCCCCACCTACTCTAGTTCACAAGTTGAAGTGTCCTTGAGCAAGATGAACTCCAAAATTGCCTTTGATATATCCATCAGAGTGTGAGTGTAAGAAAGATAAAAAGCACTCAAACTGCATGGAATAAAGTGCTATATCAAAGTATATACATGTATGAATATGGAATGCAATGCAGAATTGCTTTAAGTGCTCAGTAAGAATTGAAATGCACAGGAGCTTAAATAAATCATTCATTTCCTCTGTATTAAAAGACACTATACAAAAAGATGATTTTTTTATAGGAAAGATTTGTACATATTATTTCATTCACATAAAAATTGCTTTCCATACTGCATGTGTGGGGAGGGTCTACTATGCATATTTTATCATTTGTGAGTCAGCTGTTCATGTTTTGAACTGAATTGGTGGATTACTTGTGGCTTGGGCTGATGATATTCGGTTTGTTGGCGTCTGTAGAAGCTAGATCTATCATATGCCCCACACTGTTAGATGTGCTCTGCCCCACTTTCTCTCTTGTTTCGTAGTGTCTCATCACAGCTTTCCTTTGCTGATGGTGTAGTTTACCAATTTGACAATCTGACACTGACACTAAGGACACTTCTTAATGTGAGGCATTTTAAATTAACACATGTATCAGCTGTCTTTTTGCATTTTATTATGGCTGCTTGTACATTAGTGTGTAGTACAGGGGGCCAACTTTATCTGGAGAATCCTACGTTTTTTCTGAAACAGTTGAAACAATATACAAGAATGTAGCTATTGAATGGTCAGCTGCTCACAATGATAAATGTGAATGAAATAAAATTTACTTAGAACCTCTCAGATCCTGCACAGTGTTTGCATTTACAGTAACAGCAGCAATAAATATTTTGTACATTTTTTTTCACCTTCTTCTGGTACACAGATGATCAATGACATCAATTTTTATATCATATACATATTACATTTATTTTTTTCTGTGTCTCTACCTGCAGGAGTGACAACTGTCCTGACCATGACCACACTCAGTATCAGTGCTAGGAACTCTCTCCCTAAAGTGGCCTACGCCACAGCTATGGATTGGTTCATTGCTGTCTGCTACGCCTTTGTCTTCTCAGCCCTTATTGAGTTTGCCACAGTGAACTACTTCACCAAGAGGGGTTATGCTTGGGATGGAAAAAGTGTGGTGCCAGAGAAGGTATTTGCCTCTTTTTTAATGTTCCTAGTTATTTAAGATCTGCTTCTATTGCTTGTACATATTGATATGGCATATGATTGCACTATCGTTACCATGTTACCTAGGATGGGAAAGACCCTTTATCAGAGGAGTTGCTGAACATACATAAAATCTTATATATGACTTTTTTTTTCTCTCAAATGGTTATTTTTCTTTGCACCAGGACATCACTTAACTGCTGATGGAGCTGGATCAGGCAGAGGACATTTAGTTGTTGTCAGCAGCTCATCTAATAGAAAATGCAATTTGAGTAACATGACATGAACATTAATAGTTTAGTGTTCAGCTTGTGCTTTCTGCTCTACTTGTCTCTTTCGTGCAGTTAGCAACAACTCTGTTACACTCTAATCTCTGGTTATTTTTGAAGCAGTCCAATGCTGATTGTTAGATTGTTGATGTTAAAGCTTTTATTTAGATATATGGAGAGTTATCCAAAAAACATATTTCCCAACTAAATATCCATTTAAACTCAGATACAATATACATTATCTTAAAACAAAGCACTGTGTACAGTAATGTATGTGATGCTTCCAGGTTTCATAACTTCAAACTGAATTCTTTATATGTTTTGTCTTTCTCATTTTTTTTTCTCCAACAACCACATCAGCAAAAGAAAAAGAAGGAATCTCTCCTTAAAAAGAACAACACTACGGCCTACCCAGCTGCCACTGCTACAGCCTTCGCCCCCAATATTGCCAGAGACCCTGGATTGGCCACTATCGCCAAAAGCGCCCCACCACCCCCAACTGAGCCCAAGGAGGAGCCAAAGCCCAAGCCTCCAGAGGCCAAGAAGACCTTTAACAGTGTGAGCAAGATAGACAGGATTGCCAGAATAGCCTTCCCTCTGCTCTTTGGAACCTTTAACTTGGTCTACTGGGCGACCTACTTGAATAAGAAGCCCAAACTGCAGGGGGTCAATCAACACTAATCAATTTTTCATTCCTTTTAAATTATACCTGTAATTATTTAATTTTCTTATTCCTCTTTAAAAAAGTGTTTATTTTCAGACAACATGGTGTCCATGCTGGTTTGAATTCCCAGTTGTTGCATTGCTTCTACGTTTAACAAAATTTTAAAGATTTTGAAAAAACAAAATACAGAAAAAACACGAAAACAGTACACACTTTTGAAAGGGTGTTGTTCAGGTCTGGGATGATGCTACTAAGAAAATGCTACTTCAAATATATAGCCAGAGAATGCTATTCTACAACTGCACATAGCCCAAACTTGTTAAGGGGCATCTTTTTGTCAGTTTAGTTATTACATTTTATTTTATTCTGGTTTATTTCAACATTGATTCACAGACACAGTAAAAGGCACTTGTGTATATGCATGGGCAGGGCATCTTATTATTTAGGTTTATTTATTCAAAATACAACAACATTGACTGGTAGCTTAGTTTATTTAACATTGGCGGCAAAATGCTACAGTCAGTCTCTTTCAATATCTTCCATTCTTCCATTCTCTGTAGATGTTTTATGAGATTAATTAATTCAGTCTTCATAATATGTTAGGATTTCTGCAATAGCAATAAAACATGTCTCAGTGGACACACCATTTATTTAGAGATCAAAAAAATACAAAAATTCAAACATCATTGTGATCAACATTGAAGATATAGTAATTTCTTTTCACAGCATTGTAAATATCAGATGTTACAGATGTCAGTATTACGTTTAGGCTTTGAAAAGTGTAACTAAAGGGTATGGAAACTGAATACATGGAAAGATAAACTTTTTTGGTTGACTTGATTTTTTTCTCTCTTTATGACACTTTGTAGAAAAAGAGTATATACTGGTCTAATTCATGCTTAAGTGACTGTTTCTCGCCAAGTTAATGTTCCATTCAAAGCTGCTTTTACATTCAATTATGATATAAAATGTGTGTTTGTGTACACACTGACAGCAACAACAGCAACAACAAAATCAATGCTATAAACTGAGATTGGCTAGTTACAAGTAAGAATGTAAAAAAAACATCACAAATCCTGGAGTGCATTAGATTTAGAAATAAAACACTCATTATCTATGTAATTTTGTTTTTGTTTTTTGGCTTTTGACTTTTTATGATGGGGCCTCATCTGTCAGAACCACCATTTATAGGAAAGTTCAGTTAGCATCAATTAAAAATGGGGTGGGGCACATTGAGAAGGAGGAGAAGTGCCTTTTCCATTTTCAGAGTTGACGCTGTGTTAGCTATTACTTTGGTGATTGATGGCACATCTGTAATTTCCATCCCACTGTGTCCCCTGACCAATTTAACCATAGTTCCCATTGCCATTCAGTTGAAAATTGAGACATAACACTCAGAAAGTACCAGCTACACTGCCTTCAGTATCACATGCCCGTTAAGACTCATTTGTTGCTGCTTGTTGGTGAGCAACAGCGAGAGACAGGAAAAGAGACAGAAAGAGACAGAAGAAGAAAGGAGACATTTAGGTGAAGTGGCATTGTAATCTTACTTTAGCCAGCACTGTGTTTCGCACAGATGAATTGTCTTGCAGTTCTATGATAGTGACGAAGATGAATATATTTTTGTAGCATGATGTCAATCCCTCTTCCAAGAAAAACCAACAGAAATTAACGCCAATGTGAAAAGAATGCTTTTGTTTTTGTGTTGGACATTGCTTGCTTCCTTTATTTCTTTGGAAAAACACACACTTTAGGAAAACACGTCTTCTCTAATGTGGCATGTTAAGATTTCTGAACAGTCCAATTTAAATTATGTTAATGTAGCAATATTAATTAGCAAGGGCTTTTCTTAGGACCTGAACCTGACACTCAGTCTGGGGTTGATATCCATTGTAGCTTTACACTGACCCCTCTCTACTTGTAGTTCCATCTGTATGCTGTACTTGGAAATGTATTCTATTTAGATTTGGTTAAAGCAAACAGACGTTGCATTGTGTCTTCTTCCTGGGTTCTGAAGCCTTTGGCTTGCACTCCAATCGGGTTTGATAAAGAATCAAGAGTGTGGGAGCATTGCATTATATTATTGATTCAGTGTGCTTTGCTGAATATGTTTTACAGGGCACTAAACAGGCCAAAGGGTATATTAGAACTGTGCAGAATTCTCTGTGTTTGTGCACTGGGGGATTATGCTATTATCAGAGGGAATTAAAAAAGAGATTGGTTGTTGTTGCTATTGTTATTATTTGCATAATCAATCAATCAATAAATCAACCGCATCAACCAATATGGGAACAACCCCCTAATGGCAGTGCCCTAATGGCAGACATCTTACAAGCATATGCAAGCAGTCTACTGTTCACAGCCACTTAACCTACAAGCAGAGGGTCATGGAACTGCAAAGTTCAGGGTGAAGAGTTGTATAAAGATATTTGAATTCTAAACTATTGTATGTATGTTTATTATCATGAAGAAAAATATATATATACATATGTAAAATACTTAATGCATACAGTATTTGATTCTATTAATGAAGATATTAGCTAAGATGATGATGAATATTGTTTGTATTATCAACCTATTGTTATGCATTTTGCACATTTAGAACAATAACATAACATTTATGTAGTCAGCTTCGTGCTATGCAAGGACAGCTTTGAACCACATCACTGACCTTCTTTCCCTGACCATTGTGCTTCAGATTTACAAGCTATTGCTAAAAAAAAAAGAAAAAAGAAAGAAAAAAGCTTAGCGTTTATATCAGCTGTGCACCCATTAGCATTTTATTTATTTATTTTCCCACCATGGCTATACAGGGTGACATCAAAGAAAACAGTGGATTATCTCTTTTGTTTGCGCTTTGGATTTGTCAGTGGTTGAAGGGAAAATGGCTTTCATTGTTGATTGCACTTTTTCTCCAGAGACATGCAATAAAGTGATTGAACTGAAAAACCAGGAGCAAAACTACAACCTTGTTGATAATATTTCTGTTCAGTTCTTGAGCTTGTTTGTCATTACAAAAATAGAGGTGGATGAAAATGTTACTTTACTAAATAGATCATTTTATCTTTTGATTTCCAAAACTCAGTGATATTACAAGGAGCACCAGAGAGTTTTAACTTTGACAGAGTAAAAAAAAATAAATGTGCGTAACTTTTCTGTTTCAAGTATCAAGCTTGTGAAGCCCCTAGCTTGTAATCCAAACAGGATGAAGCAAAGGATCAGTCACAAATATTTTTGAGTGAGGTCTGTCCATATGTAATGCTCCAGAGAGAATGTGAACTATGAGGCACAGTGCAATCATGAGCTTCCAACTTTTACCCTTACACTCACAGGCAGAGCGTACATGTAAATATCACATTTGTAGGCACATCTGTCATTTATTTCATTGTTTGATGCAAGGTCCATTGCAGTTCTCAGCAACACTCGCTGTTCAACATGGAGTCTTTGGTTATTCCTAGATACCTACTGGAGTTTTTCTTGTATTTTTATCAAACAAAATATGTTCTGATTTTCACTGAAATGTAAAAAAAAAACTAATTTTCTAAAGCACAAATGTTGACAAGGGTAAGAGAAATTAGAATGACACTGTATACAAATGGACATCAAAGAACACACACAAAATGCACACAAGCTCACATACCTACATACATACAGTTCATGTTGGTAGTTCAATGATACTGACAAAAGGTTTTGATGGATGTAGATGAAATGGTGAATCTTCTGTAAATGTTTTGTTTCTTTTGGTTATGATATGGCCCTGTAAAATCTGATTCTCTGCATTAGTCTTTAAATAAAAAGAAAACAAATTAATTTTATGACTATACTTTTGTCTTTCCACAATACAATACCTAATGAAAGCTCAGACTCAAATGTATGCAGAAGAAGTGGGGCATAAGGCATGTGTTTTTGAAAATGGGACTGTTGTTTTTGAATGTATTCAGTTAATCAGTAAGTGATTTGATGGAAAAGTTCACAAATCAGAAATAGCAAATTCATAAAAAAATAATAATTAGTTAACAGATTGTGGTAACAATCAACATGTGGTAAGCATCAGTGAATAGTTGTATTACCCAAAACAATGCTGCTATCTGGAATGGGAGGGACCCTGAATGATTCCATTTTTGAGCTAAATGCCTCTCCGATGACACCTGCTGGAAAAAATGTAAGGGGTAGTTTGTGTGGGTACATGGGCAAAGAGACAGGAGACAGAACCTCAGTACCACCTCCATGCCCTTTTTTGATGCTGATCTGATATTAGCTAAGATACATAAAGTGAGGATCCAAGAGATGATGTCTTACCTAACCAATCAGAAAACAATGCAATATTGACATGCTTCCTTTGTTCCCTTCTTTTGAACTTAGCAGTGAGTATGTCCATAGTGTAGTGATTTGCACTTTTGCCTTGCAAGCAATTGGCCTCTTGTTTGAGTCCAGGTGGGAACACAAGCCCCTCCCACCAAGGTGGGGTTGGGTCAGGTAGGACATTCAGCATAAAATCTGTGCCAAATCGGGTTCATCTACTATGTTCACCTCTTGGGGAAATACAAGAGAGCAGCTGAAGGTGCTTTCCTGCAGTGGATAGCTGAGTTGTTATGCAAGCTGGTGAAACAGTTGGTTTGTTGCAGTAGCTGTAGAACTCTTAAATAAATGGGGGTGTGGCAGCAAAAGGACACCACGGGGGAAGGGATAGTGAGATAATCTCTGCTGGTCCAGCTGTAAAGCCCACTTGAGCCACTGTTCTGCTCATTTACCATCGTCTGTCTGGTCAAGGGATCGTTGCGCATGCAACTTTTGTGTTGACAGTTTAGTGACAGGATTTTATCTGGCCTTACAAGATCCAAAGAAGCGTTCTGAAAACTAAATACAGCAGGACTAACAATTTTCACAAAGATATTTTCCAATCATATAACGTGAGCCCACCTCTCCCATGGGTAGGAGAACTCATAACACACCTCATTTATTCAATTACTCGTGACACAGACAGAATCAGTCAGGAGATCCTCAACAACTGAGCTATCACACACAGAGTCATGGTTTTGTAGTTAAATAATTTTTAAAACAACCAAACATCAGAACGTTTTTAAAAGCAACATTAATCCAGTATTAATTATTGTGTCATGGGTCTTACATGCTTAAAAGTCTTAGCACGCAAACATATTCAACTACAGGTCTTTGTCTCTTGGCTGCTCCCATTAGGAGTTGCCACAGCAGATCATCTGCCTCCATCTCACCCTATCCCTTGCATCCTCTTCCCTCACACCAACCCTTTGCATGTCCTCCTTCACTACATCCATGAACCTTCTCTGTGGTCTTACCTTTTTCCTCCTGCTTGACAACTATAGGTAAAATGATTAATACGCTCAAAATGAGCAACCCTAGTAGTGTCATTGTAACCTATTTGAATTCACACATACTGTACACAGCAAGTTTCTAATAGCACCATGTTTATAAAGCTTCAGGCACCACTTGTTTATGAGGAGTAATATTATTAATGTGTAACCAAATATGATCATGCTTATGACTTTTTACAGAAATCTGGCACCTTACTCAACAATTATGTTCCTCAGCATGTTATTGCCTGAATAGTCCTTCTCTTCTCTTGCTGCCTCTGCTCACAAGTCTCCACCTCATCCCCATCTACTTCCACTGTGCCATGAGACTTCAGGTGCAGAGGAACGTGTGCGTCTTCCTTAAAAGCATGTGAGCTGCCAAGTCCTGAGTCTGTTATGTAATAAAGCTGCTTCTCCCTGGCAGGAGAGCAAAGAGAAGATTTTTTTTCTCTCTTTCTCTCTGCCTAGTTCTCCTCTTCTTGTCACTTATCCCTCATAAGCACAGACTGAAGATTGGGTTGTCGAGTGTTGAAGGGATATGCATTAGGACTTGTACCACTCACAGAATGAATTGTACTTAAATTATCTGAGATTTTAGTACATATGCAGTGTTCTTATTTGATTTCTTGGTCTGGGTTTTTAGAAACATTGCAAGCATGGTAATGGCAAGTATAAAGCCAAGACATCCTTATCTTTGTCTGTTAGTCTCCCTAGAAACTCCATTTGGAGGGGTATTGAACATTCTCGCTATTAATTGTGTTTGTGGTGTAGCTTGAAAAAAGGCAAATGAGAGTGGTTATAGTCCTTCTTAAATCAAAACAATCCATCTCAGAACCAATGCTGCGTACCCTTTTAAATAGACATATCACAT
Source organism: Etroplus canarensis (assembly GCA_015106775.1). NCBI lineage: Eukaryota > Metazoa > Chordata > Actinopteri > Cichliformes > Cichlidae > Etroplus > Etroplus canarensis. The sequence goes on along the minus strand of VUQH01054607.1, from coordinate 5,024 downwards.
ATCAGTGTTAAGAAACCAGCTTCCAATTTTGCAAAAGGGATTTGGTGGGTGCCTCATGATAACATGTGCGATGACCATCAATGGCCATCTATTTTGACTGTTTGAAGACAAAACTAAATAAAGTAGATGACTTCCACAAAAAGGCAAATTGCAAACTTGTAATCACATGTCAGCTATACAAGTAGAAAGTAGTTTATGCATAAAGCAAGGGTTTTTGGTCATTGGCCAACAATGGCATTATCATCTTCATCTTAAATGTGTTCATTAGAATATAAAAATAGTGCTGCATTTAGACTATTACTGCACTCATAGTATGGCAATGAATATGAGACATGTCTAATGCAAATCTGCATTTTGAAGTTAACATTTTCCACATTGGGAAGATGGAGACTTTAAAACAGACAGAAGGAAAGGAGGAACCTTTCTCACACACATCCAAGTTATCTTATGTCACGTCCAATTCTTCAGGCCCTAAATTCTTAAGCAATAGCCATATCAGGGACTCACATCTCCTGCGATTTCTATTAGTTCTCTCACTCTGCTTGCCCATTTTTATCCCTTTGCTTCAGCATCTCACTCTCTTCAACTGCCTGCTGTCTCTCTTTCTCCAGTTACCCTTTGGAAGACTCCATAGATTATTTGTCCAGGTATCATGATCTGTGATTTGTTTTTCTCCTTCAGCTGAAATGCATAAATGAATACATAAACAGAAAGGAAAGGGCAATTGGGGGAAACAAGATAATTACTTCAGATTCTGCACCTTCAGATAGTAAATGCCTCCGTCATGAAGGTTTAGAGCAAATAGTTTTCATTTTTCATCTGTACATGCATGCAAGAGATCATTGTATAGAAATTCAAATCAGCCATTATTTTTTTCTCTCAGTAAGCTGCAAGAGTTAATATCTGACTATACGGATTTCATTCCTTGTCAGAAGTTCTTCTTGAAAATATGATAGATCATAATTTTAAATGGCTGGCCCATTGCTGGAAAATGTTAGGTAGTATTGTGAGGTGGTATATTGTTCAAATTATCAACTTTTTATGGTGACTATGTGAAGTGGTATTATGAGATCTGAAGACTTTTTTTATGTTCTTTGTTCTGCAACCTTACAGGAATTGAATAGGGAAACATTACATAAATAAAATAATAACTCGACTTGTGAAAAAACTCAAATTTGAAAGCTTTTGTAGGAACAGATTTCTAATATGGCATTTTTTAGTGTATTTATTTTTTCAGTGGCATTCTTCTTTTTAAGTAAATTTTCCCCTGGGGATTAATAAAGTATTCTGATTCTGATTCTGATATTTTACCAGTATCTAACAAACAGCCATACAACCTATAAAAACAACAATGAAATAAACCAATGAGAGAAAGATTATTACAAATATTAAAAATTAAAAGTGTTCACAGACAAAGAGTTTTATCTCATAAGTAGAGTTTTTGTCAAAAATATGAAAGAATGGGTGTTTTTCATATCATTTTGTATCATTGTGTGTCATTGCTTCTAATCAACTGCACGTATTTCTAAAGTCTAAAAGTGTGTGTGTGTGTATGCGTGTATGTGTGTGTGTGTGTGTGTGTGTGTGTGTGTGCTGGAATTCTTCCAATGGCTCCACCTAACGAGTCAAAGGATTTAAAGGATTTGCTGAGAATGTATTTTTTCCAGATACCAAAAGACATCTATTTTTTGTCAAGTTGGAACTGTTTGGCAGAACATGAAAGGCCAACAGCATATTAGGCTGCCTGTATGAATTGTAGAGTCATTTTGGCTGTCATGCCCACCATCAGAGGCTTTGGAAATAAATTTTGAGGAAAAAGTATGAAGTCACAATCCATAAGGCAGTTCCTGAAATTGCACCAGTGGCAAATTGTGATGGCTCTGCTTTTCTTTTGGACACATTAGGGACATGGAGATGGGGGGCATGGGCAATAGTTTGCCCTTTTATCAAGTATTGCATTGGCATGGATTCCAGTGAAACAGCTGTGGTAAACAGAAAGTTCTCCAGGAGCTTGTTGTGAGAAAAATCTACTAAGTATAGTAGAACAAGACACTAATAACCTGTAGTGGCTTATTTCATTAGTACCAATCAGTGCCCCGTTACCCTGATTCTACTGTGCCAGTATGCACACCTCATAACTGGCTGCCACAGCAGACTCAAAGGATGAATTCTACAAGAACTGTGTTATCAACCTCAGTAAGTGACAACTTGCTTTCCTGATTGGTTTGATTGATGCAGTTCCATACCAGCACTCATAGCCTTCTGCCTGACATGATGAAGCATCATGTCTGCTACCACATAAGGGGTACCGAAATTATCACCATCTACAAGAAAAAAGTAAGACTCTAAAATATATATGCAGGCAGACAAAGGTATCTGTCTCCTCAGTCTCATTTGTTTTGCCTTAAGTCGTTTGTGCCTTCTGACCCATCTGAAAAAATGTTTTTACCACTAGTCACGTTACAGTTTTAATGCTGAATGGTCTCTAGCAGCCTATCCATGGTATTCTGGACTTTAGGAGCTGTGCAGAGAACAGTAGATGTCCTTTTCAGATTGCTTTCATCCCTCTAATCAAGCTATATGATTTGGTCAGCAGTAATGGCCTTTTCTTGATTCACTAATTCTACCATTACATGAAGATATTGCTGTAATTAACTGTTAGCTCCTCTGGGCCCTTGAGTATCCACAGTGGCATCAGACAAGGCTGTGTGTTTGCTCAAACACTCTTTGGGATCTTCCTTACCATGCCCTAAGGCAAGCCTTTGGCACTGCAACAGAGGGGATCTACCTGACTGAGAGCAGGCTTTTAAATCTTGCCCATCACAGAGTCAGGAGAACCACATGTACCCTACTTTTAATAGTTGTGACACACACTCAACAAGAACTTCTGTCACAGTTAGACCTCCTCACAAAGGTCTCCTTTGATTTTGGGATGACCTGAAAATGACACGTTTTTCGACAGGATATAGAGGCATCACCAGCCATTACCAATGACCAAAACTTGATGTCATGCATTAGTTAACATTCTTCACATCCAACATCACTGACAATCTTTCCTTCAGCAAAACAATGAAGAGGATCAGTAAGGCAACTACAACATACCCCTGTCTCAAGTCTGAATCAACTCAAAGCTTACAGAGAAGACAAAGATGGCAGTGTTCACTGTTTGTGAAATTACCATAGTTGTACTGAAGTACATCAGGGACAATGTATTTATGCCACACACAGAGAAGGCTTAACGCTTTATTCTCAACCTGAGGACATTCTGGCAAGACAGAGGGCCCAGTAAAGATGCCCCATCTTGCCTTCCCAGCATATTCACTCTGCTTTCAGGCAGTGTCATCTCCACTGATGGAGGCTTTATCCCAAAAGACATTCTTGATGAAGAGCTGACATCTTGGAGAGGAACCACTGGTCTTACCAAATTATCTCATCTTGCTACATGGATGTCTGTAAGACAGACCTAAATGTGTTTCACATTAGCCTAAAGTCACTGGATAGCCTTGCTGCTGGCTGCGTGAGGTGGAGTAGTGCCATAACCCAACACCTAAAGAGAATCTAATCAAGGCAGCAGCAGAAAATTAGGCATGGAGAAAAGAGTGCAATTCCAACTGACTAGATAACATATAGAAATATGAAGTTTGTGATTGAAACTCTATCTGTAGCCGTAAAAAGATTCTGTTCCAGCCAAAAAGTCAACCTGGACAACTAGGATGCATCATGGTCAAGCTTGACCGGGCCCTCAGAGTACTTCACTTAGAAAATGTAACAATGTTACAATGTGATAACTGAACTAATTTCATCTATTAAAGACTTTCAATTAAACTTTCTGCACTTTTGTCCATAATGTTTAACCTCAAATTAAACTCTTGAACCATGCTTGCTCATTTCAGTCTCTAGATGATGGCACTATTCCCTTGGGGACTGTGTTGCACTGGATGAAATTTCCACAAATTATGAAGACACAAAGCAGCCCCTTATACAAAAGCATTAAGTTAGGAAGCACTACGAAGCAAATATCACAAAATCACTCCCTCTTGGGGGATGTTACCATTTGCAGTCATAATGTTGCACAGAAAATGACTGTACTTGGCAATGCCTGCTTGTGGAAGTAGAGCAATGCAGACGTTAGCCCACAAGTTGTTCTCTAGCAATAATATTGGTTATATAGTACAGCATTTGCAGAATCACCACAGTGGCAGGTCTATCCAAATGAGCAAGCCATTAAGTCTTGTTTGATGGGAGGGATATGAACAGGCCATATTTCCTGAGCAATCTTTATATCATCATCATCATCATCATCATCATCATCATCATCATCATCATCATCATCAACATCATCATCAACATCAACATATTGCCTCTTTCCCTTCAACTTATACTTTCGGTTGCCCCTTTGTATTCTTCCCAAGGGGTCACCACAGCGGATTGTTTTGTTGGTAATTTGGCAGAGGTTTTATACTGGATACCCTTCCTGACACAACCCTTCACCTTGTATAGAGCATAAATGTCTTCTTTTGCCCTTTCTCCCATTTATATTTAAATTTTCCTTGATAAACTAGAGAAATTACTAGCCTATTCTATCTTGGTTTTATATATGTTTGTTTTTCCATTTGTTGTGTTATTTATTTATTTATTTATTGAGGTTGAGAATGTAGATATAGTTGATTTTTTTCCCTTTGGTCTTGAACTTCTGCTACTATTAAAATGAAGCACAGCAGGCAGACATCACAAGTACTGAAATAATAAGCTAGAGAACATGAACTTGGAGGAAGGGTGTTGGGTTGCAGAAAAGGAGGTTGCAGAAAGGCATTTTAGATGATAGATTAAAGGAAAGGAGGAGAAGCTCAACAAGAATGAGCAAGGGTCCAGAGGCAGAGTAAGTCAGAGAAAAAAAAATAGGATAGAGAAAAAGGAGACAATAAAGATAGATGGAAGTCAAATGAAAAAAAAAAAAAAAAAAAAAAAGAGAAAAAAAAAAAAAAAAAGAAAAAGAAAAAAAAAAAAAAAAGAGAAAAAAAAAA
>VUQH01054606.1:0-12014 GCA_015106775.1 Etroplus canarensis | reverse complement strand
CCCTCAAAATTCAACACATAACACCCCGTAATGACAATGTGAAAAAAGTTTTTTTAAAAATGTTTGCAAATGTATTAAAATGAAAAATCACAAAATCACATGTATGTAAGTATATATATATATATAAATATATAAAAAAAAAAAAAAACAAAAATATATATATATATATATATATATATATATATATATATATATATATATATATATATATATAGATAGATAGATAGATAGATAGATAGATAGATAGATATAGTGTTTGCGTATGTAACGTGTGTTTAAATGAGTTGGACCAGAATAAACCTGTGAAGTGTTTCATTATGAACCTGTAGCACAGGACAAAAAAGTACCACTGAATGCATTACAGCACATGTTCTGTCTTTCTGACATGTAGCTCAGGGCCAAGAAATAAAAAAACCCTTTGGTATAAAATCACAGTGTTCTTAGACTAACCTTTGTTATGGCTGCCACACTCAGTGCACAGAATTCCAACACATAAATGATAAGTTTTAATGAAGCCACAAAGGAAGCCTCTAGGGGAGACACTTTTCCAAAACTGTTTCTGTTGAGCTTGACATCTTTCCAATAGCACTGCGCCAGTCAATATGCCCCTGCGTGGGTCATTGGCCACAGACTACATCAAGCTCCATCAATTTCAAGAGCTCCCCTAAAAACTTTGAGGTATAACAGTGGTCAAAATGCACTGATGAATTCCACATCTTTGGCTTAATTTTAGACTTTTATTGTGATCATCTCAAGCACAGAAGTATAGCTGAGTATATCAACCCCACCCACCTCTGTGAACCCAGTCTGACTCAGTAATATTCCCACTAACTAAAAATAAAATTTAAAAAAATATATATTTGGTACTGAAGAAACATTGAGTTGCTTGCCTTTCCTAATACTGCATCCATTCATCCCTTTTCCACGTTAGAAGTCTAAGCAGAGATGGTATCCATGAGGCATCCGAGTGAGATGGCCAAAACACCTTAACTGGTTCTTTTTGATGTGGAGGAGCAGCAGCTCTACTCTTAGCCCGTCCCGAATGGTCAGGCTCCTCACCCTATCTCTAAGACTGAGCAGAGCAACCTTAGAAAGAAGCTAATTTTTGTACATCTTGCATCTACAGCTCTTGGGGTTGGAAGGTGGATTGAAAGCTTCACCTTCATAATCAGCTCTCTCTTCGCCATAACAGACCTATACACGGGTCTGAAGAACTGCAGATACTGCACCAAACCATCCGTCAATCTCCCAGTCCACTTATACTGAACTCTTGAAAAATATACTTAAATATCTCTACTTGCGACAGAAACTCATCCCCAACCCAGGAAAAGAAATCAACCCTTTTCTGAATCAGAACCTTGGCCTCAGACTTGGAGGTGCTAAGTCACATCCTTGCCATTTCACACTTAATGGCAAACCACCCCAGTGAAGGTTGGAGGTCACTGCTCAGCTAAGCCAACAGAACCATGTCATCCTCGAAAAACGGAGACAATTCTGAGACATCTGAACCCAACCCCCTCTGTCAAGAAATTACATTTATAAAAATTATAAGTAGAATCATGGACAAAAGGCTCTGGTAATCTTCAAACCTCTCTGCCTTGACTAACGGGCAGTCTCTCCTCTCCGGTACGTTGGCATAGATCCGCCCAGGGAGGCTGAGGTGTGTTTGTGATTCCCCTGAAATTGAAACACACCTGCGAGTCCTGCTTCTTGAAAAATTAATTTGTCAGTCAAGAAGCATTGTCACTGACCGTCACACAGTGTTGCAGAGGCGTGTCAACTAGACCGGCCCCACAACATCCAGAGCATTAAAGAACTGACTTTGCAGTGAAATACAACACAGTCACTTCAACAATAGCAGGAAAACAGTTTCCTCATGATGTCATTTGGCATTTTCTTAAGAGAGACGTTAACCACTACATTTCTCACATAGAGCTATTAACACTAAAGTTTTGCAGAGGCAGGTCTTATCAGCTGAGAGTTACATTGGAAGCATCTCTGTGCTGTTATTTTGACTGTTTCTCAAAGCCCCTATCTGAACTAAAGGGTAGGGAGCCTCAGCTAAGACATAAAAACTCCTAAAATGTCTTGGTGAAATTCTCCACACTATGATTTAAAAAGTTTTTTCCAGCCCTTGGCATTGGTGAGTTTAGACCATTTGTAGGGTTGCTCAAACACCCCTAAAAACCTTAGCACCCCTTAACATAACAATAATAACAGTAGTAATGAAAATGCGTTTCATTATTATTTTCTGACATCCCCTTCGATCAACTCCATTCGACTACAAGAATTTTACTGTTGTGATGGACTTCGCAATAGAGCAGCCACCTGATTTGCCAGTGTCTGTATTAAATAATGCTACATTAATTGCTTGATGGTTTGCTGGACTGCCACTCCTGTTAAAAGACAGAAACGATGTTGCGTGTGTTTCTCCACATATCTGCTTATTGATCTTTAACTTCTTCTTCTTCTTTTTCTTTCAGCTGCTCCCATTAGTGGTCACCACAGTGTATCATCTGCCTCCATCTCTCAGTATCCCTTGCATTCTCTTCCTTCACACTAACCCTCTGCATGTCCTCCTTCACTACATCCATGAACCTTCTCACCTCCACCCTCCTACCTTTCCTTCTCTCTCTCTGCCTCCTAACACGCTTTCCCCCTCTTTCCCTCCATGGTCTTCAGCCAACAGTAGCATAGTTTCCACCGGCACACTGTTGGCTAACGACACTGGAGGCGATTATTGTTAACCCTGGCGGCGATCGATCCGTATGGAAGTTGTACTATGAATCCGCATAATTGATTTGGCAAAGATTTTACGCTGGATGCCCTTCCTGATGCAACCCTCCTCATTTACCATATGTTTTGTGGCTTCTGACTAGCTCTTTGTAGGAAGGAGTGGAACAATTACCACCTTTGTTGTTGAAGACTGCTCCTATAGATTTTGGCTCAAGATTCTTTTAGTGTCATGACACTGCACTATACACCTTGTGACTGAAAGACTGAAGACACAATTAAGAAGGAAGTAATAAGCAAAATATTAACGAAACAGAGATGCCCTGCTATGATCTTTGCTGCTTCTAGTGCGTAAATGAAGAATTACAATAAAGAACAAGAAACTTTGAACTCTGTTTTTTTAACATAGGCTTAAATTTTGTTTCAGAACCTCCTCACTGCAAAGAGAAGAAGAAGGCGTGGTCATAGCTGGTGGTTTCTGTCTGCAGAAGTGAGGCATAGGTGCACTATCTGAGGACAGATGTTTTGTAGCAAGGGTGATCCTAAGCGACTAAAACAGCATGTTTCGGATACTGGTTGAACTAAGGGGCTGCATCAATCGTGAATACTATAATTTGTTTTTGTGTGTTTGTTTTTTCTGGACTGTAAATTATGTGAAGCTATTCTACAGCAGTAGAATTCCACAAAATTATTAAGTTGGAAATGAGCATAGGTTCTCTTTAGATTATTTTTTGACAAAAATCCTAACATAAAAAGTAATTAGGCTCAGTACTGGGCTGCTTTTCTTTTGTGAAATCAATAGTAAAGTTTTTCTTATCATTTAATTTTGGTTCAGATACAGTATGTGCTTGAGATATTGTGAACATTTATTATGGCCATTTGTCATTATTTTCCATACTGCAAAATTCATGCTGCATCGCAAAATGCCTTTTCCACATAATTAGTTTGATTTCTCAGTAATTTCCATTAAAGCAATCTTTAAAAGTGAATGATGAATCAAATCCATCTGCATAGCTGTATAGTCTTATGAAATTAAATTTTAATGCTTGCTTCGATGACTCACATTTGAAAAAAGTGACATTTCTGTATGTACAGTGAATTGCATATCTTACATAAAGAGCAATATAATAATAATTATCCCTGCATGAACAATTTTGAGTCACCATAGCAACATCCAGAGGCATGTAGTAATCATACATTACTATAGACAGCTTCATATTATTCTAATTTACATTCCACTTCCACTTGTTTTCTTTCTTTCATAGTGTTGCCTTTGAAATATTTCACTCTGTTAATGGCTTTACAGTACAATCCTGTCCAAAAATGCACTGATAAAAATACAACAGGAAGTTGAAGTCATAACTAAATTGATGATTTAAAATATCAAATACAGAAGAATATTTGAACTAATTTCATGTGGGATTTTTCTTTTCATCTTGCATTTATAAGTTACTCACACGATGTATTCCTGTCACAACAGCAGAGACAAGCATGTATCACTTCTCTACTCTTGCTGTCATTTTCTTGAATGTGTTGTTGTTCTAACATACCATTACGGATGGGAAGGAAGAAGAAGATTGCTGAAGTGTATGTGTGAAAACTGTTTTCTTCGTGCTTCATCAAAAAAGCCCTGGGATCTGCTTTCATGCTACCAGTTGACATCTTTACTACATTTTAGTTCATGGGTCATTCTGAGGTTGTCTAGTGCAGATGTATCAGCTAGTTTTCAAGTAAAGACTCTTTCTTTATCTTCACATTGCAGCTTTCAAATGTGCACTGGGGGAAAAACGTCTTCACAACCCCTGATGTTTCAAGCAGTTGCAATATCAGCAAAAAAGCTGGAGTAAATATACTGTGGTATTGATCAGTCGCACATTTGCATTTGCTGTAATAACATTAAGTGGAAAATTGTGGGTGTGTTCATTTTTTTCAAAAGACCATCAATGTGTCAGTCATTAATCTTCTGACATTTACGCACTTCTGTTTTTGTAAAGGAAGACAATGAATTTTCATAGCTTTCATTTTGATATTAAGATATTTTTCACAGGCTGGCTCTTTGTAGGAAGACAATTTCTCCTTTTGCGTTGGACCAGATCACATTGATACTATAGCTGCTAGGGGGTTAAATGAAAACATGTTTTATCCACCAAAACTATATTTAGGAAATTGTATACGCAAATTGGCAGTTAGTCCAAAAAAGAAGGTCCATTACTGATATAAAGACTTTTACAAATGCATCAAGGAGAGCAGAAGCACAGAGGCATTATTCTCATAATTTGAAAAAGACAAAAATACTTCCAAATCTGGCTTATAATAAATTAAAACTGGGACATCTATTTAACTTTATTAAAAATTAATTAAACAAGCTACTGCCTTCCTTGTGTAGTGGTGTACACATTTGCCTTGCATGCAAAAGATCTATGGTTTGAGTCCAGGTGGGGGCACAAGCCCGCCCCACAACTGGAGGGCTGCTGTAAAACCTCTGCCAAGTCACCTATCCAGATCTGCCATTGTGAGCCTTGGGAAAATACTAGGGAGCAGCTGAAAGTACTTCTTAAACATTAAAGAAACTGTCCATTACTACTATACTATTATACAGGTATGTATTCTGCTATAATGTATTTGCTTTAATCTAATTTTTGTCTAGTAAAGTGTCAGCTTTCATTTAAAAAAAGAAGAAGCCCAGTTTCAACAGAGGCCACAAACATGATTTTATAAGTTAGCCATTGATGAAAACTAGTTAAGCTTGGCAGATTTGTGTGTTGGTGAATCACAGATAGGAAGCTCTAGGAAGTATCAACTGTACTCTAACTCCATCATGAACCTGCAAAGACCCCATGATGAAATCATTTGGGAGAGCAGGTCTGAGCAGGCTGAGTTTTGTTGACCTTACCAGATTCATCTGAAGAGCAGTTATTGAGAGTAAGAGCTACCAATAAAAATAAAAATATAAAGATTTTAGAAGGTCAGTGTGGTTATGGGCACTTGGTTTAACAGAAATTCCCAAACCCCTGTGTAATGATATTGATTGAGGCTCAGAAATATATGTGAGGGCTTTTTGTTTTTTTCCTCCACTAAAGAGGTAAAGTTTTCACTGGCGCTGGTATGTCTGTGTGCAGTATGATACAAGTAACAAACCATTTTCATGGGACTACAGATCTAGGGTTGTTTTTTTTTGAATGATGTTTTTTTACCTTTGCATGATAAGGCAAACCTGGCCTTGGCAGAGGTTTGTGCTCTCACAGTGCTTCTAGTTTATTTATTAAACCAACTGAACTACGGCTCAAATGAAAACATCAAGTCAAATAATTGCAGAATTTCACCAAGAAGTTACCCTTGAACAGGCTAAAACAAAAACAACATTATTAACATGGATTTTGGCGGTCTGATTCCCCTGGTCTGAATAAAGTATTTGACTCTGGTCAAGAATATGCACCTTCGGCTGCTCCCTTGTATTTTCCCCAAGGGGTTGCCACAACTGACAAATGCTTAAGAGTACAATAGAAAACATTTTAGCACTATTCACCATAAAAAAATGTATCATGACCCTAGCTAGGTGTCCAACCATCACCTGTCAACACTTTAGATGCTGTAAGCTGTAAGCTGCACACTGAAACTGTACAAATGTAGAAGGACAGCATTTCCAGCTGAATTTGAGGACAGCTTGCTTCACATTTTCAGAATGTCAGTTCATCTTTTCGTGACATTACCCATCTTTTGAAACACCTTAAAAGCATGTTTCAGTTCTTTTAGGTTGCTGAGGTTGAGCGCATATATTGTATCAGGCCCATTTACAAGTCCAGTGGGAATGTCCAGGTTTTTTAGGACTTTGAATCTCTCAGTCATGATGGCTGGATCAGACGTTATGGCACTTCTGGTTACAGCAATCTTAATGTTGTCGTTTCTATTTCTATTATACTCTTTCCTTTGCCACAGAAAATAGCAAATGAATCTTATTCAAGGTGTTTTAAAAGTAACTGACATAGGACGTAAAGTCAAATACTAATTTAGAGATTAGTGACTAATGCAGTTTTAAATGTGCTATGTTACAATTTACCATGAAATAATTATCAAAATAAGCTGTTGGTAAAATGTTGATATAAAATGTTAATATTAAACATTAAAAAATCCTGATCAAATTAACTAAAATAAAACGTTTACATCTAATAGGTCTCTGTCATTAGACCTCAGTTTTCTGCCTGTCTCAATCCAATCATCAATATTTGTTTTAAACATAAACTTTTTTCATCAACCTTGCATTTTAGCTGCCTAACTTAAAGTATAAGTTATTTGCTATAACATCAATAATTATCTGATCATAAACATTAAATAGTGACCATGTGCATTTAAGGAAATGAGAACTACTTGCCAGTGGATGTTAAAAGTGTTATCATTGAGCACAATGACGCAATAAGACACTGATTGCTTTTCAAGGTTGTATGCTCACTTAGAGTATCACATGTTCCATGTGTGGGTGTTCCTGTCATGGCATGGCTCAATCTTGTGGTTTATAGAGGCATTCTAACACAGATTTTTTTACACACTTCCAGCATATATCTATCGGCCAGCTATAATCATTTGCATGCTACATAAAGCAATGAAATGACAGCTTTGATTTATGATGGTTAGTAAAGCTGGCATTCCTGGGAAAGCGACACAAAATTCAGCGGCCTGAGGTTTAATGGAATCTCAGCAATCAGATTCCTTTGATGCATCCACAAGCCCCACAGCCACTGAGACAGGAGGAAGAGCACCTTAAAAATGAATGAACTTGAAAATGAGAAGGTTAACATGATTTATGCTGAAACATAGCAGGAGGAAAGCTCATTGAAATGATGAGAAGCGCTCTTGGAATTCATTTGTTCAGGGCGACATTCGGCAGGGAGGAATGCCATTCATCTTCATCATTCATCATCTGTCTATTGTCTTCCAATCTATGAATGACAGGAGAGCCACCTCCGTTTGTATGCTTATAATTTCACTTGTGATATTATGGGCTGACACACACATAGCAATATTCTGTCAAACGGAATCCCAGCCAGAGGGTTGGCAGCATGATGGTAAAGAGATGTCACTGCTTCAGCTGAGAGCCATGCTCATTGTCGAGGGGATATTTCTGGCTATTGGTAATTTTGAAACAGCCATGTTTTCCATCTTTTCTACTTGACACATCTGTGAAGCCAACAGCTAACATTTCAGAAGGGTGGATTTGGTCATTTTATAAAACAAATTATTATATGCCTTTTTGTATTTATTTTATATAGTCCCCCGTAATGTAGTGGTATACACATTTGCCTTACAAGCGAAAGGTCCCTGGTTCAGTTCCAAGTGGGGACACAATCCCCTCTCACCATGGATGGTTGTGTCAGGAAGCGCAACTGGCGTAAAAACTGCTGCCAAAATACCAATGCGGATTAATCTGCTGTGGCGACCACTTCAGCAGAATACAAGGAAGAAGCCGAAGGTACAGTTTTACTTACTTTATATTAAAAAAAGAAAAATTTGGTCATGTTCTTGAGTAATTACACCAAAGACATGACCAAATTTCAATTGTTGGGTAGGAGAAAGGTGAAAAAAATGGTTCTAATTTCAAAATGTAAATCCTGATGAAGTAACAATGATTAAAAAAAAATCAGATAACCTGCATTATGTGAGGTGAGGGTAGTTCTCTTTGTGTTTTGGTTGATCAATTAATTTAGAATCAAAACTCAAAATAAAGTGACTTTGTCATTAGTCCCAAGTGCAGGTATCATTTAGCATTCATGAAACTAGATAGTCCTTTCACTGCATACTTAACACTTTAAGGGCACTGGCAAGTTGCCATTCTCTCAAGTCAGTCACTTAACAGCCCTCTCAGTCACACCTCACAAGGCACAAAAAGCACTGAGGAGTTGATGGATAATAGTCACAACTATTGTCTATTAACTTAGAAATATACATTTGTGATATTTTAGGCTTGACAATTTAAACAATTATTTCACTATGTAAGATCTGCATTCAGTCCTGATTAAAATGGCTTAAGTTAGTTTAAGTAGGATGTGTTGCTCAGTGAACAGTGTTAGCTTGTGCATGCCAGCTGGGCAGGGAGGAACAGACACCCCAGTTTGTAATTCTCTGATCAATCCACTGCTTTCAACCTACACCAAACTGGCCAGGCTTGATGGATCTGAATATTTAGTGCCAGTCACATCAACAAGCATCTCTTTGTTGACATCTGCAATTAATCTTCTGCACTTGTTTATTATGAACAACGTGCCTTTTGCTTGTGAATATTTCACAAAAGAACAGATTGGGAAACTAAAACAACTGAACTGGTGAGAAAGAAAGGATTATTAAAAGGAATCTGACAAGAGTGAAGAGTGACCAACATCGTTTGATGAATTATTTTCCTTATTCGAATTACTTGTTAAATAATGCACTACACTGTTGTTTTCTATGGCATCAGCACTGATGTTCTTTTTATTTTTCTGAGAATCCGTATGACAGGAGGAGAGCTGTGGCGCTTTAATAAACGTAGATATCCCACTTCTGGGAACAGTTCTGCTGACTTTCCTCTCACTCTGAAGTCATCATTCTCACTTTCTTAGATATTCTTCTGAGTTAAGGACCCATTTTCCTTGTACTCAATATGTCAGTTCAGGTCCAGCATTTTGATGCTAGAGACAGGTGGAATGGCTTTGGATAACATAAGAGTGGCTCAATGACACAAAACGAGGACAATAAAGCTGCAAGCTGTACATTCTTTGTCAGGGCATTTTGTAACATAATTCTATGTGACTCATTAGATTACAGATAAGGGTGATAAACTGCGTTTCTCCTGTGTTTCAGTAGTTGTTAGGCTGCGGTGCTGCATTAAAAAATTACTCCCTTGTCATGCATTCAGGGTGAAACTAAGTTCATGTGCAGTCCCTTAGCTCTTTGTATTTTCTTGAAAAATATGACCAAAAAATGCTTTTGATGATGGCTGTTTCACAGACTCGAAAAGTGCCAAAGGCTTTTTTATTTGGAATAACTACAACACTGTTGATTCTCCTTAGTCACCAATACACAAGATATTATCCAAACCTTTTATACATTCCTTTCTATTGGGCTTCATCTTATCAGGGTTCTGTACTATGAAGCAAGTTTAAAGTATTAAGAATACCATTGTATTATTAAGTTTCACCCAGCATCAGCAATCATGGTAAACAGTCACACAAAGGTGCTTATCAACTTGATAACTCAAGCTTGGGTCTTCTAGTATACCGATGCTAGGAGTGCATTCACATATGAACAGGCCTACTGGCAGCAGAGTAGCAAGCTCCAGTTTTAGAAAAGCACGAAAAGGTTAAAGGTACTCAGTGTAACTGAAAACTCTTTTTAGGTTCCAGTTGGTTAATATTAAAACAGAGTATGAAGCAATAACTACTATGTTGTTATGTCAAAAACATGTATTCTTTCAAATTATGAAAGGGGCTTCAATATTATTAAATTCATCTTTAGAGCACACAGCAGGGTTTAGTGTTATACCAATTTGTACCACAAGATGTTTTGGAAACACAAGCGCTGCATGCCTCCCTGAGTGTTGCACAATTCTTAAACATTTAGTGCATACAAAACTGATGACACAACAGATATTCACTATTGCTATTAGTAAACATTATCTTCTTTGCTGATATGCTGATAGTGGTCAACAAAGATGACATCAGTCAATATTGATATTCAGCTGGTATACCTGTATCAAACATATTGAGACTGAGCCTTCAAATCATAATTCAAAAGTTATTTACACATGATCAACAGAGGATGCCATCGTCACGGTGCTCCACACCACCGTCTCCCAACTGGAACAGCAGGGGCATTGAGCTAGGCTGCTCTTTGTTGACTTTAGTTCTGCTTTTAACACAATATTCCTGGACAGACTGACACTAAAATTACTGGACATTGGACTTCCTGACACCACCTGCTGCTGGATCGGAGGCTTTCTCTCTGACCATTTACACAGAGTCAGAGTGGGTCCCCATCTCTCCAAAGCCCTCAGCCTCAACACTGGCTCTCCGCAAGGCTGTGTGCTGAGTCCTCTTTTGTACACTCTGTACACTTATGACTGTGTCAGTAGCCACCCAGACAATGCCATCATTAAGTTCATAGATGACACCACCGTGGTGGGGCTCATCTCTGGTGGTAAAGAGATGGCCTACAGGGATGAAGTACAATGGGGTTGTGTGTGAACAACAGCTTGATCCTCAATACCTCTAAGACCAAAGAAGGAGGAAGAAGCCCAATCTGCATCAACGGGGAGTGTGCGGAGAGTGTGCCTAGCTTTAAGTATTTGGGTGTGCACATGGACGCAGACCTCAGTTGGAGCTCCAACATCTCTGCGATTGTGAAGAAGGCCCAACAGCGTCTCTACTTTTTGAGGATCCTCAGGAGGCTCAACCTGAAAAGGGAGCTGCTGACTGTCTTATACTGCTGCTCCTTTGAGAGTGTGCTGACTTATTGCATCTCTGTGTGGTTTGCGAGCTGCACCATGGCACACAAAAAAGAACTACAGAGGGTATTAACACCGCCCTGAAAATCAACCCTCTTCCCTTCCTCTTCTACAGCACCCAAGAGGGCATGCAGCATCCTGATGGTGGTGTTTAGGGTGCTGAATCTCCTGGGTGCAGGGTCATGGACAAACAGACTCAGGGACAGTTTTTAAAAGAGGGTAATAGCCCTGATCAACACCCACACTTGACCCAGTGCAATAAACAATACACACTACACAATTCTGTTTAACTGTTTTTATTTTTTGCATATTTATTTATTGGTTCTTGATTCCTATCTTCTTCATCGACATGAAATAGCTTCACAATTTTGTTTTACTATTACATAAAGTATGGCTGTGCAACGACAATAAAGATTTTTTTTTTTTATCTTATTCATTCATTTGCTTGTGTTCTTTTTTAGATAAAGAGTTGAGTCCAGTAATACACAGACATACAGTCTGATGGAAAAGCAGGTACAAAGAGCTAAAACACAAAGGAAACAGAGGAGTTCAGTAATGTTTTCCAAACCGTTCTGAAGAAAATAATAAATATAAGTCTTCACCTACATAGTTGAAGAATAATAAACTAAGCTGTGATGCTGAGTACAAGTCCAGCACATGTACTGCTACCCATATTCAGTTCAATTCAATTCAATTTTATTTATATAGCACCAATTCACAACCAAAGTCGCCTCGAGGCGCTTCACACTGTACGGTAAAGATAAAACAGTGTTAAAAGGAAAACCCCAACAATCCGATGATCCACTATGAG
>VUQH01054605.1:0-10279 GCA_015106775.1 Etroplus canarensis | reverse complement strand
ACATATAACATATACACACTACACACACAAACTGCATACCCTTGCATCATTTTTCAAGTTGAATAAACATAATGAAATTGGATTAATTAACAAATTATGAAGGAAAATAATAAAAAACAAATAAAATAAAAAAATAATAAAATTTTTTTAAAAAAAGGGAAGGGGGGAGGAAGAAAGAAAATGGGGGCTACATTTTACAATGTTCATAAATCATTTCATAAAAATCTAACACTTTCACTTGTCATCATATTCATATATGGTTCCCAGAGTTTATCAAAGTCTTTTTGTTTGCCTTCGGCAATCTATGTTAATCTTTCCAGTCCAATACATTCAGAAAGTTCCTTCATCCACATCTTCATTGTAGGAGCGTCCATACTCTTCCAGCATAGTGCAATAGCTCTCCTGGCTTGTAGAAGTCCAAAGTCCAAAACTGCATACTGTTTCTGTGTTTGTAGAAAGTTCTTTGAGTATATTCCAAGCACACATAGTTTAGCATTTAAAGGGGGTATTAAACATTTCTGACAGACATTGTATAACATCCTTCCAGAAGTTTTGGATCTTTGCACATTCCCACAAGCAATGAAACAAAGTTCACTTCTCAGTCAAACACTTGGTATTACCCGTGACATATAGTCACGGCTGTCACTTGCGTCATGGGTTTTAGCAACACCTGCAAACCTCAAACTGAAGCAACTACCAAAGAAGGGTGGACTAAAATTCATTCATTTTTCAGCCGGAAATCAGTTCAAGCTGTCAATCATAAGAAAATAACTACAAACACGAGGTTGAGACCGAGTGAGAACTTCGGACCAAAGCTTGCACTTGGAGGAAATATACCAAACACTGTTTTTTATATGTTATTGTTCTGCTTTTAGATAAAAAGTGAGGGTAAAAATCAATTTCTCTTACAGCTGAGACCAAAACGAGTCTGTCAGAAGGAAAACAAGTCATACTTCTAAGTCTGCAGCACTGCTTTAAGCACACAGCGGCTCTCTGACTGTGCAGCAGGTGAAGGCAGGCATGCAAACGTGAGAAAGCCACAGCGTGAAACCGCCTGTGGTTGACTTAATACACTGAAAAATATGGCGATAAGCACGGAGCATTCACAGCGAGCCGGCGGGCTAGGCTGATTACACCCTCCAGACCACAAGACAACACTGGCAGATAAGGTGTGCACTTCAGTGTACAGTTGCAAACACACACTGGGACACACTGCATGACTGACTCTCCATTGAATTACTAGAGTACTGGATTAATTATTTTAATAGCAGTTTTCTTTAACATACGCCACGTGCCTTTCCGTTGTTTTCATGCGACTTCACAGGATAAAACACTGTCAGGGAGCATCTCGTCACAAAGGTCACGGCAGCAGTTTGGTGATTCAGTGTGACGGCTGAAATAAGGTGAGAGGAAAACTGCTCGGCCTGATGGCAGAAACACACCTCAGGATGTTTACACGCAGTCCCTGTTGGCTGTCCTGCGTGTGTTTGTGGAAATATAGCTGTGGGATTCCACCTCTCTCGCCAACCTGATTACTGAGAACAAAAACATTTCAGCAGGGGAAAGGTGAGAGTGTGTTCTCGTGCTTCTGGCATTGTGAGGTCTAAGTTGTAGACCTTTTCCTCTGGTTCCCACTTATTCACATGGCAATTTAAGGGTTAAGAACTTGTTCACAGTTGAATTCAATTTTGGGCTGAGTTTAGGTGTTTACCTAAATTAAAAGAAGTCATCAGTTCATAAAGCTATCTTAGGATTTGTTAACATATACTATATGGACAAAATGCTAATCACTGAATTCAGGTTTTATTCAGGCCTGTTGCCACAGATGTATAAAATCCAGCAGCTAGCCATGCATTCTGCCATTACAAACATTTGTGAAAGAACGAGTTCTTCAAAAGAGCTCTCTGAATTCCAGTGTGGTACTGTAATAGGATGCCACCATTGCAACAGTTCGGTTGGTGAAATTTCTTCGCTCCTAGACATTCCACCATTAGATATAATTAATATTATTGCAAAGTGGAAGAGTTTAAAAACCACAGAAACTCATAGTTACTGATACAGCAGGGTTGCCATGTGCGAAGGTGTAAAATTTGCCAGCACTCTGCTGAGTTCCAGACCTTCTCTAGCATGAACATCAACACATAATCTGTGCATCAGGAGCTTCATGGAATGGCTTTCCATGGTCAAGCAGCTGAATGCATGCTTTATATTATCAAGTACAATGTCAGGTGTTGGATGTAGTGGTGTAAAGCACGCCACCATGGGACTCTGGAGCAGTGGAAACGTTTTCTGTTGAGTGATGAATCATGTCTCTATTTAGCAGTCAAATGGATTGGTTTTGGTGAATGCCAGCAGAGCATTATCTGCCTGAGTGCACTGCACTGACTGTAAAGTCAGGTGGAGGAATAATGTTTATCTGGTGTTTTGAGCTGGGCCCTGTAGTTCCAGTGAAGGGAAGTGTTAATACTTCAGCTTACCAAGACTTTTTGGGGACAGTTTGGGGAAGGCCCTTTTCAGTACTAGCATGACTGTGCTCCAGTGCACAAAGCAAGCTCCTCGAAAGCATGGCTGGATGAGTTTGGTGTGGGAGGACCTGCACAGAGCCCTGACCTCAACCCCATCCAACACCTTTTGAATGAATCAGAGCGAAGGTTGCAACCCAGGCCCTGGCATCCAACATCAGTGTTTGAACTCACAAATGCTCTTGCTGCAAAGGGTGACCAGCTTCATATTAACGTTTATGGATTTAGACTGGGAGGCCACAAACAGTCCTGTAGGTGCAATGTATAGGTGGCTCAAGACTTTTGTCCCTTTACACTGTTTTATTGCAAAAATAGCACTAAATGACTTAAAAAGTGTTTTCTGGCATTTGGAAAACCGACTCTTGCTCACATCAAAGGGTGGATGTAATATGCACTGCTATGCAACCAAGCAAGCAATGTATTCTGAGAGTGAATCCTGCATATATTTAGCTTATTTATAGTTTTTCTGCAGATGGATTCCTCCAAAAGCCAAATTATTAGCCATGTAGGCATAACAGGGTGTCTAAACAGCTCTTCGCATGCACAGATGTACAAGCCGTTAGAGCAGGCGAGTAGATCAGATACCATATAACTACATTTTTAAGTCTGACAATATGTGAAATTAAATCTGAATGTAAGTAAATTCAAACTTTATTATTATTTTTTTCTGAAATTCAGACACATGCATAACCAGTTTTTTAAATAACCAGTTTCTTTTGTGCATATAAGTGCATTGAGTGAATCTTTCTGTTTCTAGAACAGGCTTGAGGAGTCAGGAGGCTGGTGGTTTTATCCAAAAATCTCATGTACGACGGCCAGGACCTGCAATACCATGCAAAACATACAAGAGACACAGAATGGCTAGAAAGAGATGCAATATGAGAGGAAAAAATATCTTGAATGTGAAACAAAATAACCTTGAAGAGACGTGGAAAGGCTACACAGACATCAAATGACCAAAAGTATGGAAATTGATCATAAAGACATGAAAAAATGAGAGACAATAACCAGAGATGCAAAGTAATAACACTGTCGTACAAAGTGACTGCAAATACAAGGACTGGATATGAAAAGATGTAAAACAACAAAAATGGGACAGAAAATAACCTCAATACAATTCACAATGATTTCAAGGAGACCTAGGAAGAAAAAACAGCAATACAAAATGACCACTAAGAGCAGAAAGGCTGCGCAAATGGGTGCACAGATTAACTATAAAAAGATACAGTTCACCAGAATGAGACATAAAATAACCCAAATGAAACAAAAATGACTTCAAATAGATCCAGAAAGGCTACACAAAAATGCATACTGGTTGCAACAAACTAACATGACTACAAAGACATGCAAAACACAAAACCACAATGAAGTGATATTAAACAACAAACATGAGACACAAAATGTGATGCACAATGAGACCCAGAAAGACCACACAAAGATGCAAATTAGTCAAAATTAAATGAAAACAACCAAAATTAGAAAACAGCCACAAAGGCATTCAAAATGAAAACAAAGAAATATATTAGTGGAAAAGGCTTCAGATGCATCTAACACACTAACTCTAAGGAGACACAAAACTACCTGAATGAGACATAAAAAGTTGAAAATGAATGATCTTAACTGGACACAGGAGGGCTAGAAAAAGCTATAAAAATGACTGACAGAAATTAAATGGAAAGAGCCAAAGACAGATGCAAAAATAACCAAAATGTGACACAAAAACGACATCAATAAGACCAAGAAAGCCAACAAAGAGGTCCAAAATGACTGAAATTCAATCAAATTTACCACTAACAACATGAAAAACAATCAAAATTAGATGCAGTGTATACCAAATATCTTTAAAACAAAGAAAGGCTGCAAAGATGGTAAAATGACCAAAATGAGACACAAAATAACCCGATTCTGATGCAAGACTTTAAATAAACTCAGTAAATGAACAACATGGCATATAAAATTACCTAAATTAAAAGAAAATTGCTTCAGATAGACCCAGAATTGCAAAAGAGTTGCAAACTAACTGGATTTAAATAAAAATAATCATAAACAATTAGACACTAAAAAAACTGCAAAAGATTTTAAAAAATGACCAAAGATGGAAAGAATGACTGCAGAATTATGCAGAATAACTATAAAGTAATGCAGAATGATTGAAATGTGTCACAAAAAACCAGATGATTTTAAATAGACCCTGAAAAGCTACAGAGAGATGCCATTTAAGAAAAAACAAACTGCGATACACTTTATTACTTATAAGGCACACAAAAAGATATGGAAAGACCAAAATGTGACAAAATAAAAACAACGCAACAAAGAAAGGCGACAAAGAGCTCCAAAAATAACCAAAATGAGTCGAAATTTTATTAAAAGGATGTAGAACTAATAAAATTGGCCCCAAAACTGTAGAGATACAAAACCGTTATAAGATAGTAAAACAATCAAAATGAGGCACAAAATAACTGAGCAAAATGCACAAAAAATATGTAAAATGACCAAACTGTGATACAAAATGGCATCAAAGAGACCTAGAAAGAAAACAACGAAATGCAAAATGACCAAAATGAAATGAAAATGACAATGAAAAGATGAAAAACAACCGCTTACCTACAAAACTTTAAAAAAAAGATTAACAAATGATTATAAAAGAGAATGGCTGCAACAATGGTAAAATGAAGTACAAAATAACCTAAGAAGATGCACAAAAAAGATGCAAAATAACCAAAATGTCGCACAAACTTACATCAGAGACCAAGAAAGGAATCAAAGCAATACAAAATGACCAAAATTAAAAACAAACATCAACAAAGAGAAGCAGAAATGGCTTATCAGTCACAAAAAGGGCCAAAAATGAACCAAAAAATGACATCAAATAGATGTAGAATGGAAAAAGGAAATGCAAAATCAGAAAAATTAAATGAACATGAACACAAAAGGATGAAAAGCAATCAAAGTTAGCTATAAAACTAAATTCAATCACCAAAGTTCAATGAATCCAAAAATAACTAAGACACAAAATGTGCCAAAAAAACATAACCATGAAGGGATGTGAAATGAGGTCTCTTTGAGTGTGGTCATCTTTGTCCTCAGTACTTTTATGTGTCCCCAGTGACCCTTTGTTCTATAATCCATCCTTGGCTACAAGAGCACTGTAAGTTTGTCAAAGTTCCTGCCACCAGCTGTCATATTGACAAGCTGTCATCGACCATGTGCCTGTGGTAGCTGCTGTCCTAAAGCCTTTAAATTTAATCTGACACTCTTTCTGAACATCCAGCATTTGTTGTCCTTCCTTTTGCCTTCAGGTTGTTGTTGGCAGGCTCACATGATGCACCCACAGGAGCACCCCCAAACCTCAGACCGAAAACGATTCAAGATTAGTGAAATTTTTCATTGCTTTAAGATCCTAAAGGATCCACGCTGTTGATTTGAGGTACACTTTCTCTAAGAATTGATATATAGCTGTCCACATTTGGCATCTATATACCTCTGATTCCAGCAGGCTTCAACCTTGAGCTGTAGCCAAAAGCCAGACAGGCGCCACACACCAACACACACACATTCAACACCGCTGGTCTGAGGCCAGCTTCCAGCACTCCCTGTTTGTGCCAGCACTGTCATCGCCGCTCCAAACACGCTGCTTGATAACGCCGGAGAGAGGCAGAGGGAGCTGCTGCCAACACGGTATCTGATCTAACTATTGCTTCGTGCTATTAAACCACAGTGATCGTCTTATGTAGAAAGCTGGCACGGCAGTCAGAGGGAAGGTTAGGGGAGGGCATGTAAGTCATTGGGTTATTTGATTAGGCTCCACCCCATCACAGATGCTTCATTGATTTAAGCCTGCAGCACCTCCAGAAGGCTCAGCAGTTATTTTTATTATTACAGTTAATAATCTGTGACACTTTAATACGAGACAGCGTCTGTTTGGCCCCTTTTGTCAGCACTGGAAAGTCTTTGATGTAAAAAAGATCTTTGAACTTTAAGATTTGATTTTGTTTAATTAATGAAACATAATGCCAAAGTTGAAACAGAGCCAAAAGCTGTAACTTGATACAGGTTCAGTCCTAATTTAGAAGAACTGTTCAAACACATTGTTACCTTAATTTGATATGTGTTAGAAATTCAGTTGAAGAAATACTGACGTTCTAACAAGGAATTCCTGCTGAATTAAGTTTTCAGCTGTGGCCAAAATGTTAATCTTTTGTTGTATACTTATTTATTTATGTTTAACCTTTTTCACTATTCAGTTATATTTTCTTAATAATTCTTCTCCTTTTAGTATAGTAACTAATGATTAAACATTTTTCTGTTTGATCACTCATTGGCTCTAGTGGTGGAGGATTTTTTTGTTAGAACTGTTCTTTTAATAAAAACTGCAAAACCACACCATAAAAACAGTCCACTGCACAAAACTGTTTACTACTGTCACATTTTTTTTAAAATTTGAAATTGAAAATTGTTCCCCATGAATATTACCTCTAAAAATGTTGAGTTCATTTAAAAAACTGACTGTCCCCTTCTTACAACCACATATCTGTAAAAAGACAGCTTTTAGTGAACTCAGGAAAACAGGCTTACATCTTTATTTTTAAAAAGTATATTACATATATTACAACTGTATGCGTCCACCTCAAAAATGTTATCAGTTCTTCTATCAATCATAGTGATTAACGATACAAGCACTGGCAAGGATCCAGGAACCCAATCAGCTCCTAATGTGGTAATGAGATTATCACTGACCACGCCCTGTGACCTTAGCTTTTAACTTTATGAACTCAAAAATGTTCTCAGTTTTTCTACTTGTCCTAGTGATTAACCATACAAGTATTGGAAAAGATCCAGCAACAAAGTCAGCTCCTATGGTGTTTTCAGATCATCTACCCATCATAGTAATTAAGTATACAACATTTAGCCAGGATCCAGCAGCCCAGCAGGTTCCTACGATGGTAAAAAGAATTTCATTAATGACACTGTGTGACCTTTGACCACACAATCTCATAAATGTTATCAGATCTTCTATCCATGATAGCTGTTAACCATACAAAATTTGGTAAAGGACTAAAAATATCAATAAAAAATAAAAGTGGTGCATTAACAAACTGGTTGGTTAAACAATACATCACCCAAGTGATTTCTCACACCTGCTAATCTTATATGTTAGTGGAACCTGCAGCTGCTCGTGAAAGTGATAGAAACTATAGATTCCAAAGACTGCATGTCAAGCAGAGTTAAGCCTGCTTCCAGAGACAACTGGCAACTGTGGTGACAGGATGGAGGCAATAAATGGTTGCAAAGATTCATTAACCATGGCTCATTCATTCATTCAGTCATTCATCTTCTTCTGCTTATCCATTTTTGGGGTTGCAGGGGCACTGGAACCTATCTCAGCTGTCATAGGGCAAAAGGTGTGGTACACCCTGGACAGGTCACCAGTCTGCCGCAGAGCCAGCACAAAGTGATGGACAACCATTCACGCTCACATTCACACATATGGTCCTAACCATTACTGATAAATAGTAAAATGAGTTGTAAATGACCAGTTTACATTTAAAATAAATTTAAATGAACACATCTGAACACAAGAAGCGCAGTTGAAATGGGTAGAGTGCATCTGACACGGCTGTGTGGGTACATGAGATGAAAAAGATTGGAAACCCTTGTCCTGATTCATTTGGAATAAAACATGGGCGCTGACAGCTAACATGGGCCACAGCATTTTCTTCCCCTCTTCAAATGACACGTGTAAACATGTGCTTGTGACATTTTCTGAAAAGAGAAAGTCAAAGAAAAACAACAGCCAGACTGAAGGAGATTTCTAATCAGTTTTAACTGCCTCAAGTAATAGATCAGTTACAAAATCTAACATGGATCCCTGGACTGGATTACAAACTAGAGTCCAACTTATCCCTTTTCCAATTACTTGTTTTAGTATTGTCTACCACTTGCTCTCTTGCAGCATTTATCTGCATATAACCTTGATTTACAATGTTCTTATTTCTTTGATTTTCCTGCTGCAGCATCATTAAAGTTTAATCTCATCAATATTTGCACATTTCTTAATGTTGGAAAGGGGAGATACAGATGTTTTGTTGCTGAGCTGCATGTTCAGTTAAAGTGCATACACTGACTGTAATTTGGTTGGCTCTGACTCTCTGTCATGAACACAGTGTACTTTCTTAAAGGGCGGGTGATGCTAATCATATCTGTGTGCATGTGACTGATGTCCGGTTCACCTTCTTCTGACTCTGTCTATCTATGGTGGGTTCATGTCGGGGTAAAACATCTGCACACACACACACACACACACACACACTCTCAGTGAGGTTGAAGCAGAGTGAGGCTGACAGCTTTGAAGCCTCGCTTGTGTACCAACAGCATCCCAGAGCACCAGTGACCTCAAGAGCTTTCTTTTGCATTTTTAGATGTTGTCCTCACTGTGACCAGAGGAAAGACCACATTTCCCATCAGTCCCAGTAGTTTGTTATATACTATATATAAAAGCGGAGGTCTGGAAATAAACTCAATTTGGAAGTGCCTTACACCTGCATTCTCGTTCATGGCCAGCAGGGGGTGACTCCAATGCCATAAAGTCTGATTTTATAGAAGTCTTTGGAAAGATCACCCTAATTCTTTCATGATCTATGACCTCAGTAAACATTTTTCTGATGCGTTTATGCGCTCAATCACTAGCTTCATGCCTTATTTATGACGACATGATGTTCGTTTAGTAAATTATGGTTATCATCAGAGCTAAATGGGATGATGAAGCATGTTAGAGTTTCCCCTGGAAAAACTGGTTATGTTTATTGTACAGTGTCATCCTATCACAGTGCTACACTAGAATTCAGTGAGTTCTTTAGAACGACCCAGTCTTTCACTAATGTTTGTAAAGGCAGACTGCATGGCTAGCACTGTGGCAACTGGACTTAATGAAGCTCCTTAATTCAGTGATTAAGAAGTGTGGCCCAATATTTTTATCCACATGAGGTAGTTGCAACTATTTAATATTGAGTTTGGTGCAGCTTTTATAGTGTTTCTGTAAAGACAGACAGGAAACAAAGGTAGTTCTGTGTTATGGCTTTATTTCGAGTCTAAGAATTTCTAATTTGAGCTGAAACCTAAATGAAGAACGTTGGATGCATGAATGTCACCAGACACTCGAGCTAACAAATGTACTTCCTCTGAATAGCTGCAGGAAAACTCGAGGCATAAAGCAGTTTATTAAAACTCTGAGCTGACACCTCTGAGGACACTTGCAGAGCATCTATGGGTGGCTTTTTAGGGAATGAACATGAACTTGGAGAATGAGAGAATGCCTGAGGAATGGAGAAGAAGTGCACTGGTACCAATCTTCAAGAATAAGGGTGATGTGCAGAGCTGCAGTAACTACAGAGGAATCAAGTTGATGAGCCATACCATGAGAAGAGGGTTGTTGAAGCTAGGCTAAGAAGAGAGGTGACCATCAGCGAGCAGCAGTATGGCTTCATGCTGAGAAAAAGTACAACAGATGTAATGTTTGCTTTGAGAATGTTGATGGAGAAGTAGAGAGTAGGTCAGAAGGAGTTGCACTGTGTCTTTGTGGATCTTGAGAAAGCATATGATAGGGTGTCAAGAGATGAACTGTGGAATTGTATGAGGAAGTCAGGAGTGGCAGAGAAATATGTGAAGGTGGTGCAGGACATGTATGAGGACAGTGAGACAGTGGTGAGGTGTGCAGTAGGAGTGACAGATGGGTTCAAGGTGGGGGTGGGATTACATCA
>VUQH01054600.1:36501-54187 GCA_015106775.1 Etroplus canarensis | reverse complement strand
TACCTCAAAACACTTGCAAAGGTTTCCTGAGCCTTTAAATGGTCTCTCAGTCTGGGTCAGTAGGCTACGCAATCATGGGGAAGACTGCTGATTTGACGGATGTCCAGAAGACAGTCATTGACACCCTCCACAAGGAGGGTTAGCCACACAAGTCCTTGCAAAAGAAGCTGGTTGTTGACAGAGTGCTGCCCACACTGCCAAAGGTACCAAAAGCTGGTTCAGTGACCATGGTGTTACTGTGCTTGTTTGGCTAGCAAACTCGCCTGACCTGAACTCCATAGAGAATCTATGGGGTATTGTCAAGAGGAACCTGAGAGACACCAGACCCAACAATGCAGACGACCTGAAGGCTACTATCAGTGCAGTCTGGGCTTCTATTACACCTGAGCAGTACCACAGGCTGATTGCCTCCATGCCACGCTGGATTAATGCAGTAATTCATGCTAAAAGAGGCCCAACCGAGCATTGAGTGCATGGAAATGAACATACTTTTCAGAAGCCTGACATTTCTGTTTAAAATATCCTTTTTATTGATCTTATGTAAGTTGTATGTATGTTCTGAGATGCTGAATTTTGGGTTTTCATTATCTGTAAGCCATAATCTAAATTTTAAGAAATGAAGGCTTGAAATATTTCACTCTGTAATCAGTTTATATATGTTTTTCACTTTCTGAAATAAGTGACAAAAAATATTGAACTTTTTCATGATATTCTAATGTTTTGAGATGTACCTGTATGAGCCAGATGCTTTCGTCTAACATCAGTGTCTGACTCACAAATGCTCTCTTGGATGAATGAGCACAAGTTCCCTGATATGCCAAAATCTTGTAGAAACTCTTCCCAGACGAGTAGAAGCTGTTATAACTGCAATAGGAGGCAACTCCATATGAATGCCCATGGCTTTAAAATGGGATTTCCTAAAAGTTCCTGTGGGTGTAATGTATATGTGGCCAATACTTTTGTCCATACTCCTTATGTTAAGTCCACCACTGCTGCTAACATTATTATCCTATGCTATCATTACTTTTCTATAGCAGTGACTTTCTATAATAGGCTTGTCATGTCAGTAAAGCTGCAACAAAGTGGCACCTGTCTTAATGGCAAAAAGCCAAACCTCCTGCGGACTAACGAAGCCTACCATGTTTCATGTTCTGTAGCTAAACATTCGGCTTAGCAGGCCTACTGTTGAAAACCCTTTGTAAATATTAACTTTCAAGGTTTTTCATATAGGGGTTCTTATCAGTTTGTTTACAGAGAGCTGTACAGGGTCAGTTAGCTGCCATGGATGTACAATATAGTCCCTGTTCAGTTACAGGTATGTGTGTCATATATCCTAAATCTTTTCTTCCCTCAGAGCCTCTCAGAATGTGAGGACAGTATTTTCACAGAGTCTGCTGACCACATGTCAGAAGGATTTAAAGGTACAGTGAATTCACTTTAATACATCAGCCAGCCACTTTAAAAAATATACATCAGTCTTCAGTTGTTGTAAAAGGGTGACCTCTGCTGTTTACTGTAGAGCTATAGTCATACTGTAATGTAAATAGGCACAGTTCAGTTAAGTCTTCCTATGGGCTAATTTAAAATAAGTGACTTTCATGTTTCAGGAGACACTGCTGTGGACAGTGACAGCCCTACAACCAGACAAAGAAGGAAGGGCTCAGGAAAGACCAAATCCATCAACGGCCTTGACAGCCAGTAGGAATCGGAGCCTTAGGCTGTTGGGTAGCTCCTGAACCTAATCTGAAGTGTGAAAGATTACACATTGAGAAGGGGGTAAAGCTACAACCACTTCCTGTAACTGAAGCCTAGAAAGCCCCCACCTACAGTAGAGGGAGTGCAGACACCAGAAGTGGAAAAACAGGTCCATGCAGTGTTAATAGGAGTTCACAGAGGCTCAGACTGCAGAGATACACACTTTAGTGTATGCTGTAGTCATCAAAGCTCTGAAAACCACTGATCACTTTTTTTTTGGGTGAAATAGTTTTATTTTGTGTGAAAGTGTGAGCGAAAGGTGTGACAATAAAAAAACTGCCAATTCTAGATATAACTGCATAATCATTGTAGCTATTGAGCTATAATTTAAAAAATGGTTATCCTATGATACAATGTCCTTGAAGGTTAATGTACAGTTGACTGGTTTATACCAGCCTCAACTCCAGTATAACACATTTCAATATTAAAAGCCATTCTGTAAAATGTATCACTTATTGGAGAATCTATGTTTATAGCACAGAAAAGCTAAAGTCTTTTATATAAATGTCACTGATTTATCTATTTAGATCATAGATGTTGACTGTTTCATGTTTTTTAACTTGAATGTGGCCAGGAGTACCAGTACCAGACAGCTTTAGCATGGTAGGATCATTGACTGAGGTCTGTGTTTGACCTGTAATGAAGCACAGCACACAGTGTAAGCACTTTGCAGAAAGTTTATTGAAAATATTGTACATTATATAATGTTCAAGTATTCTGTGAATCATTGTGACCTTGAGTGATTTTACTCTCCATGTCCATCTGTGGCTGCTATCATTTTTAATTTTTTTTTACTGTACTAATAAGAGAAGAAAATTGTTCAAATTACTGCATGTGTTTTTAAAGTTCTAATGTCTGTGTGTCGGTGGCTTCCTTTTACTGTTGATCACCTTGTTGCATATATTGCATTTGCATGGCTGACTGCAATCAAATCAAGTGTTTTATTAGGAAAACCCTACAAGCCTAGTCAGTCTTTGTATTACACCATACTGCAGGATGCCAGTATTGTAATGTACATCTCTTTCACGCTCATTGTCATTTTAAATTACCCCTTGTGCCTGTTTGCATGTTTTGTTTTTTATTGTTATCTCCTCTGTTTGTAATATAACTAACTTTTTTGTGTTTGATTATTCTGGCCTTGAGTATTATTTTTGAAGGTTTATTTTTATTTGCTCTGTCAGTATCATCTCAGTACAGATATACTATCCCTCATAATCTTTGACAATCCAGACATTGACCTCAGTGTAATATACCGAGCTTCTGTGCTACTGCGGACACTAAATGGTACATTATCTCTGGATTTAGATGTCATTTGCCAAAAACAATTCAGCTGAAATGATCAGTGCTGTTCTTTTTTCACTGTGGAATAATGAAACAAATTAAAATGATTTAATTTCATCCTAATCGTGTTTGAGAGTTTTACTTGCTGTCATGTTCGAATTAGAAGGAGGCCGTTTGCATACTTTACAAGAGAAGTCTTCAGTGACATTGCTCGACCCTTGCTGCAGCAAAGGAGTGCTGGATTGGCTGACTCAAGCACTGCCCCATATCATATCAGATTTCACTCAGTCTGCACACCATGAAACTCAGACTGAAATAGCTGCCACATGCTGACCTGAAGCAAAATGTGTTTGGAGGTAGTTACTTTACCTTTGGAAAATGGTGGAAATAAATGTTTAGTTTCAAATATGAGTCATGGCAGCTAAAAATTTGGAGCCCTTAAAAGATAAATCCTGTCAGAACTGACAGAGGTGATCATGAGTGAGTATTTAAGCACACGGTAGAACGTTTTGAGGCTCCTGGGTTGGAGTCCAGCCAAGCATATTTCTCTTTCAAAGATTTAATATACACGCAGACTTTCTGTCACTAAATGTACTGTGAGACATTTACAGTTTAGGTAGCAAAACCATCCCCTTTGCAACTCATTTCCAAAGGAGGGCAGCAGAGAGCCTCCATTGCGTACAAGATATCACGTGGTAATTGAGGCCTAAAAGCACAGGACATGAGTACACAAAATTGTGCTTCATAAGCCTCTCTTCAGGATTCTTTCTTATGCCAGATAAATAACAATTTTTGTGAACCTGGTGCAGCCTGCATCACCTGGCTGAATTGTCTTGGGTTTTAAAGAACATAAGGATTTTCAGTTATGGCCAAGAATCTCCAACATCGTGGCTGCCTCAGTCCAGAGGGGATACTAAGAGAGATCCAGATCAACCTACTGGAGTGCAAAGTCTGCTTTGAGACATTTAGTTCACAGCAGAGGGAACGCAGACCACAGAACCTTTCCTGTGGCCATGTACTTTGTCTGGAATGCATCACAGCTTTGTCCCACCCTCTCCTGAGGAAGTTGGAGTGCCCTTTCTGTCGACAGTTGTGCAGTGTTGACAGCACCTCCCACTGCCAGGTTCTTAGTGACCTGAAGGAGCTTCTGTTGTCTCAGAGTCCCTCACCCTCTACTCCTCCTCGCAGAGCAAAAGGAGGCTTTATCTTTCCCACAGCTCTGACTTACACAGCTCCTCTCCTCCGTACTACATTTGGTGGGTGGGGGACTCTTATCAACCCCACTGGGATAGCTGTTTTGGGATCTTCAGGGACAATAGTTGTGGTCCATGATGGAGAGAAGAGGGTGGTGGTTTTCAGTCCACAGGGAAGGAAGCTGCACAGTTTTGGGCGAAAAGGAGCAGCCACTGGGGAAATCTGTTACCCAGTGGATGTGGCAGTGACTCCAAGTGGTTACGTGGTGGTGACTGATGCAGGGGATAAAGCTGTTAAAGTGTTCACCTCCAGGGGAAATCACGTGTTGACAATCAAAAATTCTTTCCAGATGCCCTGGGGTGTGGACATAGACAGCTGTGGACACATCCTGGTCTCTGATGTTCTGGCTGGCACCCTGTCCCAGGTGAAGGTGGACTATAGCCGCTGTGTTATTCTGGAACATCAGACAACGATTTCAGAGCTTCAGTGTCCCAAAGCTGTGGCCTACTGTCGGGTGAATGGGAACACTGCAGTGATAGAGGATCTAACTGACACTGTTACACGTCCAACAGAGAGGCACCTACACAGAAGCCTGAGAGTGTTTACAAAAGAGTTTCACCTCCTTTATCAGACAGACACTTTCAGCCTGACCCTGCAGTCCACAGTGAGGCTCAGCATGGCAGGTGTGTCTTTTGACAGAGATGGAGAATTGATTGTGACTGACTCAAACCAGGGTATGATTTGGAGTTTAGGAAAGCTCCAGAATGGCCCAACCATCACTCCTCTTGTGGGAGACAATCTCATTCGCCCCGTTGGACTGGTGTTACTCAACAACCTTCTCATTACCCTGGACAGTGGAGACCATACAGTGAAGATCTATTCTGCTAAATCTGATATTGCGTCTGTGATATAGCTTATGTACAATCCCAAAGTAGGTGGTCGAGTGAGAGAAAGGAAAAAAGTGAAGTGAAATATAGCTTATCACAGGATATAGTGATAAAAGATGATATTAGAAATCTTCTGTTTAAGTTACCTGATAAAACAAGTTTTTGAAATCAAGTTTTGTTTTACACAGAGTGAAAAAATGTAATTGTGTTACTCTGAAAATATCAAAATGACAAATGTTGCACTGTGTGTATTGTAAAACCAACGCATAGGTAAAATTTTTCAACAGGATATTAAGTATGAAACCATGTCTATTATTGAGCTGTTATTGTCCCAGCATTTGAAAATAAAATTGCATTATTTAATGACTGTAATATTAAAGTATAATGTTTGGATTATAATCAGGGGTTGGAAAAATGAGTTCAAATAAAACTATCTGATAAAGGAAAAGGTAAATCTTCTCACAGCATATCCTATTGTCATAAAGATATGAAGAGGTTTACAGGTTACAAGTACACATACATTATCCTCAAACTCTGGCAATATAAGTGCTCTGTGATGAACTTTAAACCTTTCAGTGTCACAGTTACATATTTATTTTTTTTTTTTGTGTGACAGAAGACATTTTTATTAGATTATGAGACAATTGGAAGAACATACCTTAAAAATTCAGACGTAAAAGTAATAAAAGAAAATGTGATAAAATGCAAAATGATGCATTTGACTATTTCAGGAGAAAGAAAAATGGAAAAAAAATAAAACAAAAACAAATCAAATAAGCCAAAAATAAACAGTGATGGAGACAGACACACACAATTATATATACTAACAATTGTATGTTTTGAAAGGTGGATTTCTCCTCATGTACCTGACAGGGTTTTGGTCTGATGCCTACCATATTCGAACTGCATTACATTGCAAAGTGCAAACAAAGGATGTGTCACAGCCACTGTTATAAATTTCTAACACTCAGTAAAATCAAACATATTTACTGTTGTAATCAGACTGTAGTTTATTAGCTCCACTAACTTCAGTTAATTTTGGCTGCTGTACCGTTATGGGGCAGCTATGTATGGAGGACCAGGAGTGCTGCAGAAATTTAAATAAAGCATTAAATGAAGAAAGTATTAATTCAACAATAAAAGAAGATTTTTTTAAACATTAATTTCAATGTTTAAAAATGTATTTTAAAAAAATAATTTTTAATTAATTTTAGTTAATACATTTTTTTAATTAGTTAAAAAAAATTGGGGGCGTGGTGGTTAGCACTGTTGCCTCACAGCAAGAGGGTCTGGGTTCAAATCCAACAGCTGGCTGCCTTTGTGGAGTTTGCATGTTCTCCCTGTGTTTGTGTGGGTGCTCTGGCTTCCTTCCAAAGACATGCAATGGGGCTTAGGTTAACTGGCAATTCTAACTTGACCATAGGTGTGAATGGTTGTTTGTCTCTCTGTGTTGGCTCTGTGACAGACTGGCAACCTGTCCAGAGTGTACCCTGCCTGTGACCCTGAATTGGACAAGTGGAAGAAGATGAATGAGTAATTTCAAAATTAACTATTGATAAATGGAAAAGGAATTTACAGATAAACCCATTAATCAATAAAACTTTTTTCTTAAAAATCTGAAATCAAAATTAAAAAGTTCATTTTTGAAATCCTTTTCAAAAACCATTATCAAAAGAGATTTTTTGAAATCCTTTATAACATCATTTTCAAAATAACTGTCAAAATGACTCGGCAAATTGGATTAGCCTCTTCATTTAGCCTTTCTTTACCTATATCTCCTATGGTGGTTTATAAAGACAGGAGGTCTGTGCACTTGTTGGTGGACCTGTGTGCCACCCCATTGAAAATCCTGGGAACGCCCTTGGATGGAGGGGTTAAATTCGGTTATTTGGGAAAACGAGGGAAAAGAGACTATTTAGGCAAGTGAAGTGAGGTGGTGGGGATGAAAATCATTCTGCTGTGTGTGTGTGTGTGTAAGAGACAGAAAGAAAGAAAGAAAGAGAGAGAGAGAGAGAGATGAGCGCCAGTAAGTCATAGCCAATTTTATAAAAGTGTTTAAAACCAACTAAACCCCTTCTTACCTCCGTGCCTCTGAACGGTGGCCGACGCATGTAAACTAACGTGTCACACACGGTCACATTTTGCCTGCATTGGTTTCCCCCCTGATAAGCGGCGGCGGCGGCGGCGGGGTGCGTAAATCCTTTCCCCCTCTTTTGGCACAGCCTCTCCAGTCTGCCAGAGGATAGCAGTCGTGCTCCCAGTGGAAGATGGCGGTGGGGATGCTGTGCGGGGCTGGAGCTGAGTGCTGGATTTGCTCAAGAAGCGAACCCGGATGGATATTAAGACAAAAATGAACGTATTCCGATATCTTCTCATCGAGGTTTGGACTCTTTTGGGGTTGTTTATCTAGTCTCTGTTTCCCTTTTTTTTCTGGCAAGAAGCCGGGCTTTCTTGTCGGAGACTATACGTTGATAGCGAATACACAGGGTGGGAGTGAAAAGTGGACGAAAATGTCGGATACCAAGGTAAAAGTTGCAGTGAGAGTTCGGCCCATGAACCGCAGGGGTAAGTGTTATAACGACGTTTTCTGCTTTGCAGACTCTTTTCTGTCTCCTTGGATTTGTACCACATTGTCATAAAGTTTTTTGGGTTTTTTTTTGGTCTCCTCGCCATTGCTGCTTTCAGTTTGAGTTGTGAGCCTGAAGTCAGACTTCTGTATGGTTTAAAGAAGGCCAGAGTCGCTCAGATTTTATTCTGAACACCTCCGCATTCTGCTTCACTTTCCAAACAAACTTCTCTCTGCAGAAATTGAACTGAATACAAAATGTGTCGTGGATATGGAGGACAACCAAACTGTTCTACACCCACCACCCTCCAATGCAAAAGGAGAGAACAGGTAAACAAAGCGCACATACTGTCAAGAATTTACTTTATTGAAAGAGCAGTGGGCATCTCTTGCAATAGGGTGGTTGGTTTTTAATGCATCAGGGTTTTGCTCTGCTGATCAGGGCAGAAAAATAGATTGTGCTCTCACAGGAATGACCTGTAACCCACCCTGGTTAGAATGCAGCACCAAAAGCATTCTATCTATACACTGACCTCCTCCATCAGTGTCTGAAAATGCACTAACACAAGAACAATCATACAATTTCTCCCCTGGGATTAATGAAGTGTTCTGATTCAGTTTCTGATTCAGTCCTGAGGATTAAAGTTGCATGACAAACTTTAGACAAGTGGTTTAGTTACACCAGTGCCTGTAAATAAACTGTGCAAATACTGCACTTCTGCTGCTGCAGAGGACTTGCTGTCTGTCACCCACCTGCTTGCAACATGATATTATGTTATGTAATTCATATGAACTTTCCAATACTTTTCATCTCAGCATAATAACATTACCCTGGTATTTTATATGGCTGAGGTTGAGCCTCTCTGACATGAAGACAAGGCTGAGCAGATAACTGTCTGGCCTGAGGGTACCACTGTAAACCTCTGAAGTCAGAACTAATTTCTAAATTAGCTAATGTTTTGTTGTATTTAAAGTGGTGTTAGACCACACCTTTGGTTTTTAAAGAGGCAAGATATCTCTTTTATCAGGAGTTATCTTGGCTAAAAGCAAAGAACAGCTTCTCCAGTAGGAAAGCTAA
This sequence comes from Etroplus canarensis, assembly GCA_015106775.1. Classification (NCBI taxonomy): domain Eukaryota; kingdom Metazoa; phylum Chordata; class Actinopteri; order Cichliformes; family Cichlidae; genus Etroplus; species Etroplus canarensis. The sequence continues at coordinate 45,426 of VUQH01054600.1, read as the reverse complement.
GCATCCCTTAACATACACAAGCTCCCTGCACACTGAAGGTCATCAAACATCTGCAGTTTCTGCCGCCTTGTGATCTGACATGCTTTCATACTGTAATGAGGAGCAGTCTGGAGTCACACAGAATATAGGCCAGCGATGACTGTATGCTCATAAATGTCATGCCTTTTAGCAGTGGTCAGAGATGTAATATTTCACTCTTGGTTGGAGGATTTTCTACCATTTTTTGTGCTTGGCTTGCTTGCTCTCCTTTGCTGTTGGTGTCACACATGGTTGGACAGCTGACCTGATTACCAACAGGCGCAAATAACGCTAAAAGGATTCTCATTTTAAAAACAATCCAAGGTTCTTTGTTTTTATCATTTGTGTAGTGTCCTTTCTGATTAGTTGAAGTGAACAAACAACTCTTAGGACCCTAGTTGTGACTGCTGAAAATTCAGTCGTAGGAAGCAACTGCATGCCGGAGCTTTTCTCATGGCCTGCATCCAGCCTTGTTTAAGTGTAACACTTTCTATGCTTTTTCAAGTAATTCACAGTCAACATTAAATGATAATAAGCTCACTCCCTAGCAGCTTGGGTACACACATTAACCTGTATTTAAGGCAATTATCACAACAGAAATTGCCATACAATGGCTGCGTTCCAGGCAATTACACAAATCACACTCAAAGTAACACATGTGGAACAGGATGCACAAGAACTAAACAAAAAAGTGTTGTGAGTGAGGGGCCAGAGGAGTTGCAGTAACTGAGATACAGATAAGCGCATTATTTTTCTCTTCAGTCATAGTCATACAGAGATTCCTTTCATGGATTTCAAATTTTTTCAGCTTCTGCTGGTTTCGCTTTAACTTGTTTTTTACTCCTTCCTGTTTGAAAAAATTGAGCAACGTTATTAGATCCTAAGACAGTCCAGTCTGTAGCTGCACAGTGGCCATGACCTTGGGCCTCTCTGACTCTGTTTTGTTTTATTATGTCACATTGCTATTCTATATTGCAGTCCAAGCATATAATTACTTGTTAACATTTCAGTACTAGTGCTGTGTGTGTTTTGGGTCTCTGTGCTTAGGCTGCCATGGTTTTCCTTAACCATATAATTTTCCCTTTTGCTGCTTGTGGAGCCACAGAAGGGGATACCCTGATCACTAAGACTCTGCCTTGTTTTGAAGACACCTGTTCCTGTGTGTTCGAAATGTGTCAGATTTAGTGGGTATTAGCTTGCCAAATATGGCTAAAGGGCCAAGATCATGGGAACTTGTTCTCTCTCGTGGGAATGATCAGGCGTGGTCTTAGAAAGGGAATAGCACAGATATTTTTATGCAGACACGTCTTAATTTAGTGGATATCTTGGTTATCTCTTTGGCTCTATATTTTGAAATACAGGGTTTATAAATGGAAAAAGACAACAACATCTGGATCTCAGTTAAACTCTTTTTGCCCCAGTGGTTTTGCTCAGTGCCTAGAAATTCAAGAAATTGCTTCAGTCTGATGAAATACAGAAATTAAGTCTACTAATGGGGTGAAATGAAGCCAGTTCCATGATGGATTATTAAATAGACATGTAAAACTTTATAGATCATATTTAAATCGGTTAATTAAGACTGCACAGCACCTCTAAAACATGTAAAGAATTTAAAGATGGGATTCCCTTTGAAGCATTTGCACCGCAGAACATTATGGCCGCACTCGTGACCCCCACCCCACTCTCCTATTTCCCTGAGAAATGAACAGTAATCTCAGTGGTGTGCAAATGAAACATGGGTTGTGACTTCAGGGCTAGAGGTTAAATTTCCCAAGTTTCATCTTTCGTCTGCTTCTTAAGCTGGCACAAATGGCATATTTGAAATAGGAATCTGGGAAAGTAGTTTGGTGTTCATGCGACAGTCTGTCACAATCAGGGTGGGGGTGGAGAAGGTAGAGAAATACCTGAGGCTGCTGTCTACACAGGGGATGAGTGGTGAAGCATTATGACAAGAAAATACCCTTTCGAGTCACACAATGGAGCCATATTACATCTATCATGTCCCGGCATGTCTTTCAGCGTGCAACAACTGAATACAGAGTGACGGTGTGTTGGAAAATCTACTTTATGTAAACCTCCGTTTTCTGTGTATTTCATTTCAGATACACAGAGTCATTGCAAAACCCAAAAGCTAACCACAACTAACTTTATAGACAGGCAGAGTAGAGTCTGGTTTGTGTCAGATGAAAGGGCTGTCTTTTGTCTCCTTTCACTGTAGAAGATATAATTTTTTTTAGTAGAAAACATTTATTTCACTAAAAATTGGTCTGTTTAGTGCTGACAGTGTGACTTTTGTCTTCTCCCCATGCCACTGTAGCTCTACAGTCCTGCAATTCAAGATGATTAGTGGAAGTATGTCTTTATCTGATAATGTCGTGCCCAAGCTTGTAATTTCCCCTCTAATCTCTTCTTATCTTTGATGGTCACAAGAGCTCATTTGGGTTTATCTCCACTTACTAGTGTTATCTTGCTTACTTGGGCATTGTAATCTGTCTGGTGCGGAGTGCCGCTTCAATTAAAGCATCCATGACTTCTCCTGTCCTTCCACAACCCTGACTTATCATGACCAAATACATTCTTTTAAATATGTTCAAAAAGCTGAGCAGCTTGGTCCTTAATGTCCTATTTTCAGTAACTCAAGAGGCATGGAAGCCAGCAGATGGATAAGTCAGCTTAGTTTAGTTTAAAAACAGAGGGAAAACAACTAATTTACGCTTCGTAAGTCTAACAAAAGTCATCTACCAACACTTTTAACATTTGTTTATAAACGTTTTTATTGCATCTAGCTGGAGGACAGATGAACTAATGCTATGGTGAGGTGCTGTCAGTTTGTCCGTCCATTCACATTTCAGAAGAATCACTAACCCTGCTACAGTTTTAGTGAAACTAGCACACAGTGATCACCTAATGGATCTTCACCCAAATTCAATTTAATTCAATTCAAGAAGCTTTATTGTCATTTCAACCACTTATAGCTGACATAGAACATAGTAAGATGAGACGTTTTTCTAGGACCTGGTGCTGCATAAACATACAACATAAAGATCAAATACGGAAAAAAAAACCAACACAGAGCTAGGACTAAGGGTTGCTTTTTTAAAAAATTGATCTTCACCCAAAAACTAGGGCTGTAGGTGTAGCGTCGGGTCCTGGCGGGCAGTAATAAAGCAATAATTTGTTTCACCAACATGTTCACCATAACTTCCTGTTTTTATGAGTGGAAAACTTGAGGGTCAATTCGCAGTATTCCACTGTTGCTATACCTATATTTACTGTTCCTATAATGCTGGTAGATTTTCAATGGTTCTCTTCTTGCTGCTTCCATTAGCACTGTGATAGCTTGAAATATCGCTTTGCTTCACATGTTGCAGACTAGATGTATCCTGTTCGATAGTGATGATCTTAGAAGGTGTGGTCCTATTGGTTGACTCCCACACTGGGAACTGTTGGTTGGGGCCTTCCTATCACTGTTATGCTAACATCAGTTTAATGGCCAACGCTATGTTATGCTGATATGGTCACATATTTTCATGGTTTTTATGGCCAAGATTGGTTCTGACCACGTATTATGCCTGAACTCAAGTGCTTTTATTTGGTGGTTGGTGGTTTATTAATTTGTCCAGGGTATAATCAGAATCAGAATACTTTATTAATCCCGGGGGGAAATTATGACTGTTTGTGAGCCTCTTTGACTTCTCAGTGGATTTTAATTTTCATTATTTTGTGCAGTACAACCAACCAATAACAAGAAAATTTTTTGCATTCTTTCTGTACTTCACACATTACAATAAGCTGTGAACTGGGATCGATCTCCATTGACATTCATGTAATTGACATTCTGGTTATTTAGCTCATCCAGCTAAAGGATTTATGAGCTAATGCCATGATGAGGTGTCTGTAGGTTGTCCATCTGTCTGTTTACAATTCACAAGAATCACTAGTAGATTTTAGTGACAGTGATTATCTAATGGGTCTTTACCCAAATTAGACTCAAGGTTAAAGTGAGGTCATTTACGGGGACTTTTTCATTTTCACAACAATCATTACAAGAATCAGATTTTAATGTTCATAGCACAGGTGTTTGCATGTGCCCTCTCTCATTAGGTTTATTATTATTTTTATGCCTCCGCCATGGTGGCATTATGTTTTCAGGTTGTCTGTCTGTTACAAATCTTGTTACAAATCTTGTTACCACTACAGTAGCTGACCTGTTCACTGGATCTTTACCAAACTTTGTGTGGTTAATACCTATGATGGCTAGAAGATCTGATAACAATTATGAGATTGTTGGGTCAAAGATCAAGGTCACATAGGGATAGATTTTGGGGGGGAGGTATACTGGCTGAGTATAATGTCTTAAGCTAGGTTAGGGCTGGTTAAGATCTAGGGTCATTGTCCTTGATGTGACTGTACGCAAGTCTCGTTGACTTTTCAGTGAATTTTAATTGTCATCAGTTTGTGCAATATAGCCAACCAGTGACAAGAAAACTTAACACTTTTTTCTATTCTTCGCATATTACAATAACGTGTGAAATGTAAATGATCATGAGCCAGATAAGCTTCTACATCACTAATGTTTTGGTTTTTCATATTTATCATACAGGCATGAAGACTGGCATAAATTGTTTCATAAAAGTCTCATCAGACTATTCCAAAATGCTGAACTGCTCCTTTAAATTTCATGTAATATTTAAAGCTTTATCAGCATCCAAGCTCTCTGTTTGTTTTTTTAACCCTTAGTAATGCATAGATGTTTAAATACACTGTGCTTTCTGTGCTAAATAAAGGTGTTGAGAAGACATGGAGTCTACAATGTTGCTGAAGTTTTAGAGCTTGGTCACGTTTTCTCTCAGTCACTCATGACCAAGTGTCATTCAGCTTTCCAAAACAAGTCTTTACTAAATGACAATGCTGCTTTGTCCAGTGACTGCCCTCAGGAATGTTCTCTTTGTTTTTCAGTTTTGCTCTTTACGTACCAATAATCAACCTTCCATTCAGTAAAATCTTGTTCTCACATGCACAATATCGGCCCACATTTTCACTTTAAGGGTGTTTTCATGCTATTAGAGGAAAGTAGGAAAAGTGTGCTGAAATAACAATTGCGTTCCCTTTGGGATGGTTCTCTGTTTGTTTAGAGGGTGGGACACTGTTTACATCTTAATCCGGAATTGAGAAAAGATGGCGCCCTCCCTCTTCATCAAGCCTGTGCCTCATTAATCTCAGATGTGGCTTCTCATTCTAAAGGCCGCATATGTAAAAATCCACTCTGAAGCATTTTCTTCCATAATTGGTTTTATCACTGGCATAATTTTGTCAGATGAGGCCTTTTTGAAGTTTTGAAGCTGGCTTGTTATGCTATGTTTACTTTCATGGTGAGAAAGATTTTATTGTGGACTCACTTTTGGTCTCATTCAGGGGAAGTAGAGCCATTCGGCATTAACAAAAGCTTTCTTTTTCTTCTCTGCTCATTAATTTTCATTATGTTCAATTTCATAACTCCTGTAAAAATACCGTTCTGTCTGCAATTAATGAAATTTGTGTACCTGATATGTACTTTGTGAGCATGCTCACTCTGGCTTTTGTTATTATCCTTAAAAGCCATATGCCAGATCTATTCAAATAAGTGACATCCAGCAGGCAAAAAGGGTCAGGAGAGGTGTGTCCTGGTAGTAAATGTGTCACTTAATTTCCTCAATGGAGGAAGCCCTACTATACTGAATAAATTGATGAACTTCACTTCTTTCTGGCTCGTTTGTTGCCTTTGAAACCGACCAGATTTAAGACTTCAGAGTAGATGTGGTCATTTTCATTCTCATGTGCATACCCTGCTGACCCACCTTGTCACACTGCTGTCAGAAATGCCAGAGAGGATTAAATTAGACCCTGCCTGCATCATATGTTGTTGTTAAGATTTGTTATGGAAACCTTGAGGTCCCATGCAGGAGTTGGTATGAGAATCACGTGTGCTGCTTGTGGCAGTGCTCTTCATTAAAGGCTGTTTTGGACATCCTAAATTTGGCTTTCATATTGGAACTTTGACTCATGAGGCTGGTAGGATGACTCGCCTCAGTGTTTACCACTGTTGCTTAGTGACAGCAGTGGTAGATAGAGAAAAGTCCTGGAGTTATGTTGATGACTTCATGAGTGATATGATATTCCCCAGCCAAATATTTTCAAACTAATTTTAGCTTTTAGAACAATTATCCAAAGATTCATTTGTTTTAGGCTTTTTTACAAAAACAACCATTTTGCCAAGGCCAGCTCTGGAAGATAATTTGGTATACTACTGTACAGTTTAGGTAATTGTACTTGAAATGAGTATTTTCATTTTTCACCACTTGTTACTCCAGTACAACTGTTCACTTTGCAGTCTCAGTTCTTTCTGGGGCATTTTAGACTTTATGTGACAGGACAGTGCAGAGGACAGACAGGAGAGAGTGAGAGAGAATGGTTTGGGGTAGACTTGAAACACAGGGCCCTGCCCCAGCAAGGACTCTAGCCTTCAGTTAATGGGTTGCCAGCTCAACCAAGCAAATTATGGTGGCAGTCTGTGCAGTTTAAATTCACACAGTGGTCCCCACCGTTTTGGTCTTGGAGCTTCTTGCTTGTTTTACTCCTAACTCTAATCTTCTTTCGTCTTTTGTTTATCATTTTACAACCACTTGGATATACACTTTATGGACAAAAGTGTGCGGCCACACCTCTTAATCATTGAATTCAGGTGTTTCATTAAATCCCATTGCCAAAATCAAGAACCTAGTCATGCAGTCTGCTTTACATTTTTGCCAAAAGTTGCCAAAAGGTCTGCTGACTCGGTAACAGCAGAGTTCCAAGCCTCCTCTGATTTTAACATCAACATAAAACTGTGCACCAGAAGTTTCATGCCATGGGTTTCCATGGCAGAACAGCTGCATGCAAGCCTGATATCACCAGGCACAATGCCAGGCATCGAACAGAGTGGTGTAAAGCACCCTGCCTCTGGACTCTAGAGCAGTAGAAACATGTTCTGTAGAGTGACTAATCATGCTTCTCTATCTGGTAGTCTGATGGATGAGCCTGGGTTTGGTGAATGCTAGGAGAATGTTACCTACCTGATGCAGTCAGGTAGTGGGGTTGTTTTGGGGGGTTTTTTGCTGTTGGCCTGGGCCTCATAGTTCCAGTGAAGGGGAAGTTTCAGCTTACCAAGACATTTTAGACAATTCTATGTTTACAGCATGGGGGCGGTGGTGTAATGGTTAAGGTGCTGAGCTCGAATCCCAGTCAGGGCCAAGTCCCAACTGCAAGTGTGCCCCTGTCCACCAGCAAATACTGGGAAGGTAACCTGTGATGGAGTAGCGTTCCATCCAGGAGGAGTTTAACTCCTAAGACGCTTCATGCTACAAAAACCGGGATAAGTTCCGGCTTGATGAACCAATAAGGCTCGGGTGTAAAAAGCCCAACATGTTTACAGCATGAATCCATTAAGGCATGGTTGGATAAGTTTTGGTGTGGAAAAGCTTGACTGGCCCACATACTCCCCTGACATCAACCCCATTTAATACCTTTGGGATGAGCTAGAACAGAGATTGTGAGCCAAGCCCTCATCCAACATCAGTATCTGACTTCACAATACTGTTCTGAATGAATGGACAAAATATTTCACAGACACACACCAAAATCTTTTAGAAAGCCTTCCCAGAAGCGTGGAAGCTGTTGCTGCAAAGTGGACCAATTCCAGATTTAGAATGGAATGTCACAAACGCTTCTGTCTTTATAATATGTAGGTGGACAAACTCTTGTCTGTAGTGTGTTTTGTAGCTTTACCTTGGAGACCACTGGACTACACTGCAGTTTCAGGACCTCTTATCTTCAAAATTTAACAAGTCACTCTGTGCTTTTCTTAAGATGGATTTTAAATTGAGGACTTTCACTTGTAATGGAGAATTTGAGTTATTTGAGGATCTGATTATTCATCCACCACTGGCCAAGATGTTGCATATTTACAATAGATGTAGTAATAACCAGAAGAAGTTCAAGAAATTGTTTGTATAATATGAATTAGTTGCCTCAGTAGCTTGGATCTGTTTTTGTCATTTTCCAGGTCTCTTTCTTCAGTGCTTCATGGAAGTATTTTGTCCAGGATGTTAAACTCTAACTTCAGTCACTTGTCATATTTACTTTTGGACTGCACTCATGCTTCTAAGTGTGACAGCTTGGTCAGTTGAGCATTAGGCTGCGTGCAGCATTCCCTGGGCCCATTCTAAAGGGACCAAACCCCCCTCTACTGTAACTCAGCTCGGTGTCTGTGCAGCAAGATGACCTCTGCTTTGAGTGGGTGGGGACAGGCCCAACCAGTTCTAACCTTACTGGAAGGCTATTTGAAATGTTAACCTAACACTTAAGCACACACATACAGATCTCTGAACAATGTGTTTGGCTCTGGAGCTTGCTGAAATCTAATTGTCTTAAAGCATGTTAAGGGCTTAACAGGGAAAAAGTCATATGTGTGGTTAAATGGAGGTTAAATGGGTGTGAGTGTGTGTTACGGAGGAGTTATGTTTCAACAATAGACCAAGAGGAGGAATTCAAATATCTGTGGGAGAGTTCCAGCAAATTGTGTTGTGTGCAGGCGATTCTGTGCACAGAGGGGATGAACATTGTGCAGTCTTTCATGTGATGTGCATATTCCCTCTGTATAGCAGGATTATGTCATCATGGACTCTTGCAAAGCCTGTTAAATCACTGAGGAATCTCAGGATATAATATCTGTGGAATGGCAGATATGTGAATGGACCACATATGTGTTTTTTTTTTTTTTTTTACATTGATTGCCATCATGATTTGTAAATTGTCTTAAACTATTTTAGAAAATAACAAAGAGGTTAACCACTTCGTGTTTTTTTTTTTTTTTTTTTTGGGGGCACTTTT
>VUQH01054600.1:0-36481 GCA_015106775.1 Etroplus canarensis | reverse complement strand
GAAACAACCCTCTCGAGATCTGTTAGTTGAAGAGATGGCCGATTATATTAAATGATACATTAAAAATTGAAATAACTACTCTGTCTAATATTTATGTGAACCTTGGCATACAGTGTAATTTTTTAAGAGCATATCAATGCTTCAGTGGGTGGATAATACAGTACATTAATCTGATGTGTTGTCTGCTGGACTAGAAGAGTGCAGTTTTCGGTGGCATAATAACCCAGTGGCCTTAATCTTGCTCTATAACCAGAGGGGGGATTCCACTACTGCTCTCCCACTTTTTATACCTTCATTTTGGACACACGCACACAGATAAGAGCTGAAAGGTGCACAAAGATGCCTTGTCTGACTGGGCCTGACTCATCCTAGACTAACTTCAAAACTGATCAAAGTCTGGTGCTGAGATGTTATTCCTAACTGCTTTTTAAGGAATAAGGATTTTATAAAAAATGATCGCAATGTTTCTCTCTAAGCTGAGTCATAGTAGTGTGAGAGTTCAGTTTTCCCACTTGGCCAAATTAGTCATACATGGATGCAATGGTATCAGAGAGCTGGAGTCGCAGGAACCTGAGTTTGTGCCCTTGATAAGACACACAGAGAAACAAACAACCAGTGCCTGATGGGACTTTTAAGCCCCTTCCATACACGTACCCCTTTCCATTAATCTGACAATGTGCGACCATGTCGGCTTAATGTAGGAATGAGCATCCTGTTCACTTTGCTGAGACATCACACATCAGAAGTCTGGGTAAATGTAATCACAATAATGTATGGGAACACTCAACACTATAGCTGTGTATTTCTTGTTCATTTTGTGAGTTGTTCAATAGAGAATGACCTATACAGCAAAAGCATGTACATAATAACACTTTATCTAACTACTCCAATTTTGTAATAAGATTACCACAGTCATTTATGATTCATTTTCTCTGTCTCTCTCGCCAAGCCTGCGTGTAAAGGGTGGGGGCAGCTCTCTCAGCATCACCATGCAGCATGCATGCAGAGAGAGAGAGAGAGAGAGAGAGAGAGAGAGAGAAAGATACCCTGTGCTTAATGATGGAGAGAACTTAGCATCAAAAAGTGTGGTTACACTTCAACAAAGTGTTTTGCGCTTATTGCAAATATTACGTGCATGCTCTCCATCACTATTATGGGTGTGTCTGAATGACTATGTGAGAAACACTAATGTAAAAGTGACCTTTGTCTGAAAGACAGAATTCAGTCACTTAAACAAACTGGTGAAGGCTGCAGTGTTATGTATCTTATGTCTGAAAAGAACTTTAGACTTTATTCATGCCCTGCTGAGGCTGCAGCAGCTCAGTGCATCTGCCTCTGAGGATTTAATAATCTGATACTATCTGGCACTTCTGTGCCATACATGTGTGTCACACATTTGTACTGTACAACCACAACATAGTCTTTAAAAAGCCCTCAAGACGTAGCTTGACATCCATGCTGATTATTTAGCAAATGGTCTATGGGCATCATGCTTTAATAATACTGCTGTTGACTGCACTGCCACTGGTAGAAATTGTTAACTGAAACAATGTTAATACTGTAAAGACATTTTTTGATCAATTAATCAAAAAATGTGTAGATAAATCCATAATTGCAATAAATAAATTGGCAATCACTTGCAGCCCTAGTAACAATATTGATGGAAGGTGAACAAAATGCAGGAAATAAGAATTATGAGCTAAAGTAATACATAGGAGAACAGTCATCTTAGAAAAAGCTGTATTTTATCAACAAATTAAGTGTTGTTAGATGTGTTTTCTATAAATAAATAATTATTTATGCAAGTATTCATAAACTTAACGATAGGTAAGACATTGCTTAAAAGCCAAGTACAGAAAAAGCTAAGAGGGACTCAGATTTATGGGGTGATTAGAGAGATTATGTCCAAATCAAAGTGAGTGAACTGAAGGATAATGTGTTTTAACTTATTGAGAGGGAGATCTTGGTGTTGTGGTAGGGGGAGGAGGTTAAGGTCTCTTCTTGAATAGGAGGCTAAAATGAAGACAGCTGTTTGGAATTAAATTAATTTCTTATGGGATTTTATGAGGAAGTAGCAGCTCTGTGATATCCCAAATATAGCCAGTTAGGAACAGTTCCTTCTATTGTCTTGTTTAGCATTCCCAGCATACCGCAACTGGATACATTAACTGTACGTACAGTAGATGACACAGTGAGCAAGAACCACCAAACCACTGCAGCAGCTCTGTTACTGCTGCTTACTTTCTGCTGCAGATGCAGAGATTCTGCTGTGAAGTGCACTCATTCAGTTACAGCGTGTCTTTCATCTTTTCATTATCCAGTGTGTGTCTCTGGCTCTCTCTTTCCACTCCTCCTCACTTTTGTCCTTTTTTCTTCATCACTACTCTATCTTTATACCTTTTCCATGTTTTATTTTTTAATTTTATCATTCTTTTGAACATGCATTAAGACCTAGTCAATAGGGCCTCTTGTCTGTCCATAGAAAGTCAGAGATTAGAGACCCATATAGTCTGTACATCTCATGCGGTAGCTCTTTCTGGACAGCCTCACTTGCTCTGCAATATGGAGTGACAAGCCAGAGGAGGGGGTCTTGCTGCAGTTTTTGTGTGCTCTGATTGAGCTCAAGTCTCAGTTCTTGTAAATGGCCCAGATTTGGATACAGGGTATGAACCCAAATGAGGCCCTCTTGTTTTTATCCTCAAACCACTTCTGTACTAAGAGCTTGAATACATTTGATACTTCATCTGTTTTCCTTACTGTTTTCCATTATTATGAAACATAGAAACAATAGATCTGAAATTAGAAGGCAAGGGGGTATTTTTAAATGAGTGTGTTAATTGCTGTTGAGCTCTCCATGGGCATGCTGTTGTTGGTGACTCAGCTCAGTTTGTATGAGACATTTGGTGCAGTATTTCAGAACTCCCTGACCTGTATTGGTTACTGTGTGAAGGTGATGCCCACCTCTGTCTCTGTGCCAGGAGACTTCTGCAGGAAGGATTTTCTGAGTCTTGAAGGACGGGGGTATAGCAGATGTGGAAACACTAGGGTGGTGGTGAATGTATGTATGTTGATAATCATACTGGAGTGTGCATGGCTTGATTAACCACACACAGTAAAATCTGTAACTTACTGTATTTTAAGGATCTGACCAGTTAAGAGAATAATCCCACATAGCTTCGAACTTTATATACTTCGCTTTTGTCCTTAGTTCCGGGAGCTTGTAATGCTCAATGCAGCTTCCCCAAACTGGCCTCTGTGTTAAGTCCACAGGCATAAGAGCTATTTATTCAACAGAGTCAGTGGGACATTGAATCCTAAATCTCTTCCCTTCCTCACGCTCCACTGGCCCAATTATGAACCCAATCACAGCAGCACCTACCACCAGGAAAAACCACAATGTGGAAGTGAATGAATGAGTGAAAAAGGAAGAAAAGAGTGAAGGAAGAAGTCAGAGGAAGAATTTTAAAGTTACAAAGGTCTGAGGTTACAAGTATTTTTTGTTTTCAGAGCACTTGCAGTGGATTCTTACCAAGAGAGGGATTTTACTGAACATGAACCTGTTCTGACTGTTAAATTGTGTCAGTGCTAACCAGTGTGTATTTCTCTGTTCTTGGTTCACCTGGGGTTTCTGCTGTTCATTATGGGTTGCCCTTCTGCTTCACCAGGAAACAACCTAAGGTATGTATGCTTTATCTGTTTCTTTTTCTACAAAAAATTAATCAGCATCAACAAAGCTGCAGGTAGCCATTGATAGTGACTTCACAGATGCTAAAATCATCCAGTAGCAGGATGCAGGAAAAGCACCACTATTCCCCTGAGCAGCTGAGCAGCATCCTGCGCAGGTTGGTTTACTGTTGTGACAGTGTTTCTAGGGACCTGATTAAGGGTGTTTTAGTAGTTTGGTTGGTTGGCAGGAGCCGGATAGATGTCCGTGTGAATGTGTCAGTGGTCTAAGATCTCGTGAACACCCACAAAGGCGCAACAATGAGAGAGGGATGAGTGCGGACACTGGGGCAGTGTGTGTGCACATTCAAAGCTGCATTGTTGGATCGCACCCCCACTTCCCCCCTTGACAACACACTGGTGACTAGCTCAGAGATGTTTCACACACCAGGGACAGGCTTTGTGCTCAGTACACTCAGCTCCTATCTGGACCAGTCTGGGCCATGGGTTTGCATGGTCTCAGGGGGTCTGCGAACCTGAGCTACGCTGTAATACCCTTCAGTTAGACAAGCACGTGGTTGCTGCTGAGTTATAGTACCACTCAAATTATTTTCCCTGCCTTCTAAAGGGTAACACAGGCTGCAGTCCAATCACAGTCAACCAATTTTCATCCTAGAAATGACAAAAGGGCTTTGTGCTTCTCAGCTTCATCATTATTTGCACTGCTGATTGATAGTAATTGTCCAATCAAGAACAATTTGTGGTGCAGTCACACCCTCGGGCTGGACAGAGACAGGCTAGAGGAGTCTGAAGCCCTAGTTACCATACCAGCCCTAATTGAGAATGATGGCACTTTTGTTCTTTTGAATGGCACCCACTCACTTGTCTGAAGTCACAAGAGGAGGTCTTGCTTTCAAAGCCTTCAGTGATCTCAGTGCTTCCCATGCTGACTGTGCAACCACTGCTTCCCTGGCCAGTAGCCCTTATTATGATTGAAGGTCAATCATTATGGGGTATTTGTGTAGCGAAAAGTGTTTTGGCAGAGCAGCAGCAGTGCACTAAAGCCAGGAATTGTAACATGTGCAGCTGTGCTGTGCAGCATAACAGGGCAGCAGCTGCTCTTCTAACATCAGAAAAAGAGAACTGCAAAATGTATTTGTATATGGGTTTTTGTGTCCTGGCCAAGATAGGCTACAATAACAAAGATGTTCAAAAATACAAGAAAAATAACACAAGCAATCTAAAAAATTTGAATTAAATGCATTTTTTAAATCCTGAATCTAATGCAGTCTTCACGTTTTTCATCTTCAACCTGGATAACACTTTAAAACTATCAAAAAGCTGTTGAGAAACAGCTGAAAATATGATGACTGAAATGTTAATCTGATTGCTGAAGATTTAAGGCAGATGGAGGGAGAAACCCACATAAAAGCTGTTACCCAGTTCAGACCAGTTTGAGGGAGTGTATTTATTAAAAGCTACATATTGTATACAACTAAGCTTTTTATTAAATATTTTTTCCAAGTACTACATTGTGCTAGTAGCCTGATACAACTCACCATTTCCCAAGGTGATTTCCTTGGGAAATGGTGAGGCTGATTTCATTCATTTCAGTGGATATAGGCGGGGCTACTTGAGGTCCTAAATATTTTTTCATAGAGTCAGCACTAGCACTTGCAGTGCATTGTTGGAAAATGGGCAAATGAGAGTTTCAACAGGCAAACAAAACTGTATAATGGGATAAATTGTGTTGTAGCTGCTTAAAGGATACATTTAAGAACAATGCAGTCGATAAATATGAGTTCACGTGAATCAACAAATAATTAGTAAGAGCAGCTCTTCTGTCTGTGTGAGGTTAGAGACCACTGCTCATCCACAGTGAGTATCCTCTCTGTGTTTTATCTATGCGGAGCTCATGCAGGTGTCTAGGGCATGCTGCTGCTGAAGTCTGTGTTGTGGGACCCTGTACTGAGGGCTAAGAGCCTGCCCGCACCAAGTGGGACAGCTATGGCCCTGTTTCCTCGGAGATGAGGGTCACTGGGTGCTGGAATTTCTTCTGGGGAGCACTGACCCTGATTTATGAATTCATTTAACTCCAGCCACTATGACAAAACAGCTTGTGCAGGCAGACAGACATGATGTGGTCCTAACAAGCATTACCTTGAACAATACTCAGTTAGGATTCATCTTACTCACTCAGACAAGCTCAGTCCTGCTGATTTACAGCAGGGTGGCATGGTACTGCACAACAATCCTGTGTAACTCAGAAGACCGCTTCTAAGAAAGACTCTCTCATGTTGTACTGTACATGCTTGGGCAAGTGTGTGTTTACACTCCCTGTGTTGTCTCCTCTGCAGGTGTTTGCTTTTGACCATTGTTTCTGGTCCATGGACGAGTCCAATGTTCCCAAATATGCTGGTGAGTCATAAATGCTAAAACTGAAAACTGATCCTTTACCCATCCAAAAAAATTCAAGCTATGTGCTATGCAAAGACCTGCTGCCAAGCATTGTTACCACTGTAAGGGCAAATAAGCTCACTGCCTGATGGTAAGCTGTTTTTGCATCATGCAAAGCAGAACATGGTGTGGGGGTGTATGATAATTTGAATTTTGAGTGAACACATTAAAATTAACAAGGTAGTTGTGTTTGTGCTGTCTTGAAACAATAAAATTATTATGCAGGTTTTTGTAGTATATCCTCTGACATTGCATTTCCCATTCAGCTTTCTTATTGTGTTTATGCATTTATCTACTGCCATTATGCTCCTCATGAACCTGCTAACCTGGTAAATTCAGTTTCTGCAATGAAGGCTGTACAGAAAAACTTCACAGCCTCAGTTTTTGTAACATCTTTAGAAAAGTGGTTATTACTGCCCGCGTGAAGCAGATTTACATAATAATTGTCAATACTTTGTCAAATAACTCTCATTTTGCGATGGAAATGTTAAGCTTGCATCTGCTTTGTGCTGAACCGACAAGACAATCTGTTCTGTAAAGGGCTGCCTCAAGGGCCTGAGCCCAGGCTTTATTTAGCTCATTAAACAGCTGTCCCATTCAGCAGGGGCATGACAGTGAGCAACACAAGAGATTTCTCTACTCAGCTCTGCATTTTCCACATGACCAGACAGGAATCTGCCACCTTTCATGAATCTTATTCATTGTTTTGTGGCCCTTGTCAGTCCATTTCTCTATACTATTTTTACTTTAGAAAGACTACCAGAGAATGGCCGATCATAGTGCTTATACAGTATAGTTGTGTCTTAATTCAGAAGCTTTATCCTTAGAAAGATGTGGCCTTGACTCAGTGAGACTTAATTATTCCTCTGCTTACCATAATCTCCATGGTGACTGTTTCTTTCTTTGAAAGGTCAAGAGGTTGTGTTCAAGTGCCTTGGAGAGGGAATACTTGAAAATGCATTCCAGGGATATAATGCCTGCATATTTGCTTATGGACAAACAGGTAACTGGATTACTTCATTTCCTTCCTCACCTTATGATTGCATTAGCTACTTTATCCTGTTTCCTGTCTTAGAGGGACACACCTGCATGCTCATCAGTTAAAAGAAGATAGCAAATTTGATGCTATCATCTGATTTAAGAAACATCCTGCAAACAGCATGAGTCATGACGGGAATTACAGTCGTACACTGAATTTGGATTTGCATTCTTATTGTAACTTAGATCACAGATTGTGAGTGATTCCAGTGGCAGCTGCCTGCACAACACTCTGATTTAAAATAAATTAACACAGTTTTGTGGCAGTTCCACAGCTTAAAATTTCATTTTAATCGGTACTTAATAAATGATGTTCCCATCAGCTTTAGCACAAAGGAACACAAATTAATATGCAAACATACTAAAGGAAGATGGTGACCATGATAATTGTAAATCTGTTAGCATATTATTGCTGATACTCAAACACAAATGTGGCCTCACACAGTTGCTATTTGCAAGAAAATTGATATTCTTCTCCAGATGGGCTTAGATATTAATGCTTATTGCTAATTAGAGAAGTAATTTCTTAAAGTAGACTGTGTGAATGTAGCAACTATACGCAACTAACTGTCCTTCTGAAGTTGACATCTCAGCTCACACCTCAATTATGGCATTGTTGTGCATCCAGGATCAGGCAAGTCCTTTTCGATGATGGGCAATGGAGAACAGCCAGGTTTAATCCCTCGACTCTGTTGCTCATTGTTTGAGCGGGTCCATAGAGAGGCAAACGAAGCTCATACTTTTAAGGTGGAAGTGTCCTACATGGAGATCTACAATGAGAAGGTCCGTGATCTGCTGGACCCCAAAGGGTGAGTTTGATGTCTGGTCTTAAATACACACATCTCCCAGCTCACTGAAATGGCTGAGCTAATATGATTGACTGCTTTGGTACAGCTTTTGACCCGGAGCGACTAGACACAGCTGGTTCTACAAACTGTGGAGTAATGTCTCATTGTCTTGATTCTCTCCAGCAGAGGAGGGGTGATCTGTCCATTAGCGCCCACTCTCCGCTGGTTTGCGTTTCTGTTTATAGCTCTGTTGTGTCTAGTAGCCGGGATGGGGGTTGGCGACAGAATGATGGGAGTAGGAAGCTCAACCCACCCATTTCCTGCAGAACAGCAGCCACCGTCATCCTCTGACAGTGCAGCATTCTTCGCCTCTGTGGTGTGATGTGGGTTGGCAGACAAACTGCTAAGAAGGGCGAGCTGTGAATGGGGATGTTTCAGCGAGATCTGTTAGTGAAGCTGTGTGCAGGAGAGCAGTCAGAGCTGCATGTGAGCCAAGTGCCAGAGAGTGCAGTGCTCTGTGTGCTGCGGGTGTCTAAAGTTGCAGCTTCCTCTCACACATATGGGAAGCTTCACACTCTTGATCTTGCCTTCTGACTGTGTGTGAGTTTTAGGAGTAAACATTAATTGTGGTGTAGACATGTGATACAGAATGAAGTGTAAATAGGGCCACTGAGTCCTATTATAAATTGGTAGCTGGCCATGTTCTATATACAGTAGTGGTTGTTTTCTCTTGAATTTGCTTTCTGCCAGTTTCACTTCTTCTACAATGTTGAGGGAGTCAGTGACTCTTGCTGATCCATAGGATTTCTTCTCAAAATCTGACAGCTCTGCTCCATCTAGTGAAACAAATGGCTACCTGTTTAATTCAAGTCAATAAAGCAAAAACTGCCACAAAACAGTGTACTAAATGGAATATTTTTTGCATTCTAGCAGTAGTGTGTTTTACTGTAACGTAGACCTTCATTGTGGCCTTAAAACACACACACAAATTATTTTATTTTGAGTGAAACCCACACACAGCTTATTGCTGCAGATACTCACAGCACACCAAAACTCACAGTCCATTAAGTTTGTACTGAAGCCATCTGCAGCCACTGCTCCTTCCACCACCACAGCCACCTCAACATGTGGTGTTTAGTTTTTTAAATTTAATTAAAAACCTGCAGTGCTTCTAGCAGTAAGAATAGTTAGATATACACTGCTGACGTGTGCCTATGATGCATGCCCTCAGCAAGAAAAAACCATACCAGTGGAAGAATTGTGTTTGACCTTGCTGTCAGCTGTAATGCTATTTATGACCGCTGGATTCCTTTTTTATCTGGAATGACAGAAACTTTTCTTGGATGATTCCTAGTTTTTTTTCCTTCATAGACCCCACCACACCCCTAGCTGCTTTAGCTGATCCCATACCTGTGGTTCCACCCATCTTCAGCTCTGTTAAGCCAGTCATTGCTGGTTAGTATAAAACCTGTCACTGCTGGTGGACCAACACTGACCACAGACACCAAAAATAAAGCTGTGGTGTACTGTGAAACATAAAATATCTACCTAGGGCTGACTCCTTCATTTATATGCAAATATCCTCCAGCTTTAATGTTCATGTATGCATTTCATGAAGGGTTTTAGATCTCTTCATAAAGCTTTTATTGCAGCTCAGATTATTAAATGCTCCCTTTGTTCTTCCATTTTGCAGATAAAGTCAGTCCCTGACTTGAAGCAATGAATATATACAATTTTCTTCATCTCATTTGCTCATTGTGCTGCCTTCTACATTTTTAAGGAGCCGTCAGTCCCTAAAAGTTCGGGAACACAAAGTTTTGGGTCCATATGTGGATGGTCTGTCTCAGCTGGCTGTGACCAGCTTTGAGGTACGTATTTTACCCTTCTGTCATCATGCTGCAACCAGAAGTGAGTCTTAATCCAAACTCTATCAGAGACACATTGACATGATTTATAACATTCAGTAGAAATGCCTTTATATCATATCCTCTGTTGCCAGGCCACTGATTTACATTTGGAATAACCTCTTAGTGTAAAATCCTCCCAAGTGCAGAAACTCCTATGACATATATTCCTGATGTGGGATGTTGTCATGGGGTTTCATGTAGTTTACATGCCAAGCCTTGGCAGGGCCTTCCATAATTAAGTTTAAACACCTCCACCCTGCTCCTCTGTGCTCTGGTCTGCCTGATATTAGTCCAGTGGATTTCCCACAACTTTGGCCTTGTCTCTGTTCTGACCCAATTAAATGAAATGGCATCAAGCTAGATGTGCACACCTCCTACTTTTAGCATAATCACAACAGTCCTTTTAAACGCTTTACATAAATCCATCAAAATGTGCTCAAATTTTTTTCAAGTTCTAAAGAACAAAAATATATTAAATGCAGCAGTGACTGTCTTCTTCTGTTTTAACCTTTGTTCTTTTTTAGGATATTGAGGTGTTAATGTCGGAGGGAAACAAATCTCGCACAGTTGCAGCCACAAACATGAATGAGGAGAGCAGTCGATCACATGCCGTCTTCAGTATCATTGTCACACAAACGCTCTACGATCTACAGTCTGGAGTAAGTCATTTTTGGGTTTTTTATCATGAGAACAAACATTTAACAATTACGAGTATTTGTCTTGAACCTGACTGTGGATGTTGTGATTGTAAATAGAATTCTGGGGAGAAAGTGAGCAAGATGAGTCTGGTTGACCTGGCAGGCAGTGAAAGAGTGTCAAAAACTGGAGCTGCTGGGGAGAGACTCAAAGAAGGAAGCAATATAAACAAGTGAGTACATTTTTTATATGAACCTTATGTAAATGTCTAATCATCTGGCAAGTTACCATTAATAATCCTTAAATGTGCATTTGTTTGTTATTAGGTCTCTCACCACATTAGGGTGTGTGATTTCTGCTCTGGCTGACCAGTCTGCAGGAAAGGGGAAGGCCAAGTTTGTACCTTACAGAGACTCAGTGCTTACCTGGCTACTAAAGGTTTGACCCACAATTTATATATATTTATCCATCTTCTGTTTTGGTTGTTATGTTTAGAGGTGATAGTTCTAGGTCTGCTACTTGCCCTGCAAGCTAGGTTTAGCAGCTCTCTTTCCTGTGTTTTATTAACTTCAGGACAACCTTGGTGGAAACAGCAAGACTGCCATGATAGCCACAGTGAGTCCAGCTGCTGATAACTATGAGGAGACTTTATCCACACTACGTTATGCTGACAGGGCCAAGAGAATTGTCAACCATGCTGTGGTGAATGAAGACCCCAATGCTCGGATCATCAGAGAGCTCAGGGAAGAGGTGGAGAAGCTTAAAGTTCAGCTTTCTCAGGCCGAGGTGAGAAGAGAAGTGAACCACAGGGACTAACAAATTCATGCCAGAGATATGACTCAATAATTGTTCTCTTTATTTAATTTCCATCAGTCTATGAAGGCTCCTGAGCTGCAGGAGAAACTGCAGGAGTCAGAGAAACTCATTCAGGAGATGACAGTCACCTGGGAGGAGAAGCTAAGAAAGACAGAGGAGATTGCCACTGTAAACACCTTACTCATGAAAACTCTAAAACCTCAACTCTAATTCAGCATATTTATATGTGCAGCTACACTGTAATTATCTCTGTTTACAGGAGCGTCAGAAGCAGTTGGAAAGTATGGGCATCTCTTTGGAAACTTCTGGAATTAAAGTGGGTGAAGACAAGTGTTTCCTGGTTAATCTGAATGCTGATCCTGCCCTTAATGAGCTGCTGGTCTACTATCTGAAGGTAATATAGGTTTTACAATGTAACAAATCAATTTTTTAAGCTCAGTAGCTCTGGTACTGTTACTATTTCCCCTGTAATGCTTTACTTTTGTTATTAGTCAAGTGATTTTTTTCATGCAGTGCATTTAAGCACAACAGTTGTTGACAAAAGTGCTGCATAGCACAGCATTAGACCAGAGTTTAAAGCATAATTAAAACCTAATTAACATCAATCTCCACTGTTAACAGAAATACAAAGCTCTAAGAGCCAGTTTGGTGCTTGAAACTGCTAACAGCTGCCGGTCGTTGTGCTTATATGTAATAACAATAAAGTTTCTGATATCGGTGGACTGACCTAAACATTCTGCAGGGGAAATAAAATTGTAACATATCAAGCCCATGCAAGCACTTATAAGTGAATAAAATTTTATAATTGATCCTAAACTGCACACTAGCCAGTCTAACAGTGCCAAGAAAGATGAAATCTGTTCCTGTTACTACATACCAGGCAGGAATCTAGCAGCAGACTGATATATAAAAAAACTGCAGTACCCTAATCTGGATGTGATAAAAGCATGGATGTCCTTCTCAAGGTTATTTTAAAAAAAAAGAAAGGGTTTGACTTTAGCAAAAAACCTCAGTTAAAATAATCTAGCTTTGACCACAGAGTTAATCTGCAAATTTAATTTCACAGAGGATCAATAAAAACATGATTGTTCTTTACATGAGGTTTACAAAATGACGCCTGAGATCCCAGGGATGAAATAATGTCTGTATTGAGCTGTCAGACAGATTTGCACACTGGAACCTATACTACCCTTCAGTTTGTGTGCTTCTTGCAAAAATAAAAACTTTTACAGTATATATTTACTAGTCTAAATGTAATATTTATGGCTCGGTTTAATTATATAGCCTGCATCTTTTCCACTATCTAAATTATAACTGAAGATTAACAGTCTCTTAAATTTAAAATTAAATCCTTAGATTTCTGTGCTTATTTCAGTGATTGTAATTATTATTACATTAATATTGTTTTTGTAATATAAAATCAGTTTTGCAGACACATCATTGTATGATTTTTTTTTTAAATGAAAGGGATCCTTTTGCAGAAAATGAGACTTCTTTGATGTTTTTTTATTGCTGAGAGTGTGCACTAAAGTATAGCTTTTATTTGATGATAGTGTGCCCCAAAATCCTTGGAAAACCTTAGTGTTAACATGTTACGTAGCTGATGTGGCTAATATTACAGTTACCTTTGATCGTATGCCCACAGACCAGAGCACATTCTGTCAAAACTGTAATGCTGAAGGGCAAACAAGGACTGGGTTACTGTGTTTTCATGTTGTCTTTTGTGCTATAGCACAACCTAATCTCAGCTGGTAATGGGGGAATGAAGGATTCCAGGAACGTTTATATAGTTTAAGCATCACAATTTTGTAAACTGTGTGGCTTGTAAAATCTTTTTTAAGGACCCAAAATGCAAGATGCAGGAGGCAGGCTGAGGGAACAAAAGACAAGCCGTTTATTTAGGGTGATTAAGCATCCGAACCTAAGCCAAAACACTAAGCACCAACTCCACTGGAGTACATAAAAGGGCAAAACACTGGGAACATTAGCAGATACTATGACAAAGACAGAAGGGAAGACAGGACTGTTTATACAGAAAGCACTAATTAGGGGAACAGGTGAGGGCAGAACACAGGAGGAAACTATTTACTGCAAATGAAAATAATCAGGGAGGAGCAAGCAAGCACAAAGGAGGGAAAATGGCTGGAAGTGAAACTAGAGTGAAACACAAAAGAAAACTAACTTTCAAAGTAAAACAGGAAATAAATAAAGGACAAATACTAAACTGAGAGTCAAGTAGAATCACATTAGAAAATGAAAACATGAACCTAAATACTGGAATACAAAACTGATACTACTTGCAAGACTAACCATAAGGTACCATCAGGAATCAGACTAAAAACCGCATACAATAAGACTCTCTATATACCAGAGTCATAATCAGAATCATAAAAGAATCAAAACAGGGATTCAAAGGCTCCAAAATCTCTAAACTGTAAGACAACAGTAAAATAAACAGACCCAAATTCAAGTATTAACGGAGAACACCAAACCCAAAACACAGCAAAACAGTAGGACCATGACTTTGTAGTTATATCAGCTGTCGTGTCTTTCATTATCATAAACTCAGTCATTGTCACAAATATACAAACAGACAAACAATATAACCATGACTGCAAAAGACCAGAACACCTCAGAATGGTTTTAGGGTGGAAAACAAGGAAAAATACTTTTTATTAGTTGTGACAAAAAGCCAGTTTGTCACTACTTCAGTTATTCACTGGTATTGCAGTTCATTGTTCACATATTCGTACACCATATACCACAGCTGTAATATTTAACAGTGACAGAGTTCCTGAAACCCAGCACACATGTTGCAACATGAGAGCAGAAGAGAGGAGTCCAGTATGAGCAGGTCTGGACTTTGAAGTGAAACAACGAGCCGTCTGGTTGGATCTGTAAGTGCAGAGGCATGTGAGACAGCAGTCTGTACAGCCTACAGAACAACAGGCCTTTGTCTAGTTTCTCTAGGCCAGCCTGGCATATCAGTGTGGAATGACTACGGTAATGTGAATTGGGTTAGTTCGCTGCAGGGTAGGACATCCTCTAGAAGCTGGGATGTTTGTTTTACAACGCCCCCTCAGCACACATGTTTTTTCACTTAAGCCTGGTTTTGCTTTAATTGTAGCTGTGATTTCCTGAGTTCTTCTTCTTATAGTTAATGTTTTTTCAATATTCTGGTTCAAATTGGTTCAGTAGACAAAAAAGTAGCAGACCAAAAAGTTTGAATAAGAAGGCTGAGAGTTAAATACATTCGGAGCTGTCAATATAGTTTCCTTAATCTTTCCTCCACCTGTGTGTAGGAGCACACGCGTGTGGGTGCAGACACGTCTCAGGACATCCAGCTCTTTGGAATCGGGATACAGCCAGAGCATTGCGTCCTGGAGCTCTGCCCGGATGGTGATGTCACCCTGATGCCAATAGGAAATGCCAGGTGAGTTATCATACAACTACTTCCAGTATACTGTCAGTCTATCTGTGTGTCCGTCTGTTGTCTCTCTCTCTTCTTCATGGATGACTGGACCTCACTGTTTCACATGACCTCATCGCACAGGAATCTTATGATCTGAACTCCTGACTTTGATATCAGAGCCATGTCTCCCTCCCACTACAAAGAACTGCTTGTTCTCAATTAGTTTTACTTTGAATGCATGAAGGTTTAATGCAGTTTGACATATTGCTAAAATGTAAATGCATGTTCTCTGCAGAACCTGTGTGAATGGAACAATGATCGACTCCTTAGTACACTTGTGGCACGGAGATCGTATCTTATGGGGAAATAATCATTTCTTCAGGTATAACTACTTTCTACTGCCACTTTCAAGCATGTGTACAGTTATGAAGTCACTGACTAGGATTCATGTTGCTCTCTAGGATCAATCTACCTAAACGAAAGCGGCGGGACCGTTTGAAGGAACTAGAGAGAGCATCTCCCAGGGAGAGTTTTGTTGAGGCTGACGTGGAGACAGCCAGCGAGGCCTCTTCTGAGCAGGACTACAGCTATGAGTTTGCCCAAATGGAGGTCATAATGAAGACACTGGGAAACAATGGTATGATTAATATCTTCTATATGATATCATATGATCCTTTAAGCTTTAAGACCACAGCTGTGTACAGGTGGTATTCCAGTTAGGTTTCTGAATTGCCAGTTCATATACCATTATTGTAAAACAATACTTCGTGTAATAATTTTGAATGTAGAAGAAACAATTCAAATGTATTTGTAACTGCTATAAGATTTCCATGTGATAAAGTGAAGAACAACAGCATCTCCGATTATTAATTTAAGCATATAATTAAGAATCAGTCAGAAAATGATTTCAGATAAGTTTTACAAACTGGTTCAGTGAGAGCTTGGTGATTTTTTCCACTAAATTCAATGCTGTTATAGTGTCCCTGTAGTGTAGTGCTTTACACATTTGCCTTACAAGTGAAAGGTTCCTTGTCCGATTCCAGGTGGGGAGAATAGGATTGTTGGGGTTTTCTCTTTAACACTGTAATATCTTTACCTTACAATGTGAAGCGCCTCGAGGCGACTTTTGTTGTGAATTGGCACTATATAAATAAAATTGAATTGAATTGAATTGAATTGAACTGAATTGAATTGAACTGAATAGTTCATATGCAAAACAGCAGAGTAAGGTTGTTGATGATATTAATAATAAATAATTTTTGTATTATTATCAAATGCACATATGTTGCAGTTGTCCTTCCCCTTTACCTAAGAAGAATTTGGGTAACTCCGGATAGGGAACAAGTTGCTTCCCCAAGTGGAGAAGTTTAAGTATCTCAGGGTCTTGTGCATGAGTGAGGGGAGAGCGGAGTGGGAGAATGACAGACAGACTGGTGTGGTGTCAGCAGTGATGTGGATGCTGTTCCAGTCTGTTATGTTGAAGAGAGAGCTGAAAGCAGAACTTTTGATTTACCAGTCAATCTGCATTCTTACTCCCACCTATGGCCATAGACTCTGGGATACAAACAGATACAAGTGGTGGAAATAAGTTTCGTCAGAGGGGTGTCTGGGCTCTGCCTTAGGGTGAGGAGCTTGGTCGTTTGTGAGTAGATCTGCTACTCCTCAACATTGAAAGTAGCCAGTTGAGGTGGTTCAGGCATCTGACCAGGATGCCTCTTGGTCACTGCATAGGTGTGGTGTCCCGGGCACATCCTATTGGAACGAGCCTCCGTGGCAGACCCAGAAAACGCTGCACAGAGTACATGTCTCAGCTGACTTTGGAACATCTTGGTGTCTCCCCAGAGGAGCTGGAAGAGGTGGCTGGGGAGAGGAGGGTCTTGTTTCTTCTTAGACTGCTACCCCCACGACCTGGACATAAATAAGTGGCAGATGGATGGGTGGATGGATGGAGAATTATATATTGAATTGTTAAATGTGTTGTTTCCCATCTGTGTAGACCCCATGCAGAATGTGGTTCAGGTGTTGGAGAAGCAATATCTAGAGGAGAAGCGGATGGCTCTGGAGGAGCAAAGGATGATGTATGAGCGAGAGCTGGAGTCGCTACGGCAGCAGCTGTCTCCAGAGAAAACACCACAGCATCACCGCAGCAGCAGTGACCGCCTTACATTCTCAACGCACACACCGCACAGCAAGCTGCGACTGTGGACAGAGGAGAGGTTAGTGAAGTAGTATCACAGTACTATCACATGCTTATTTTATGCCTGCTTGAATGATAAATATGCACGCTATTAACTTTATTTGCTTTATATTAAATCCAATTTTATCCAACCATTTGGATGGATAAAAAAATCTGCCATTCAGGAATCAGTGGTTCTTTTACTCAAACATCACATGAGAAGTTAAAATGTTAAATAGCCACTGAGAAGTATTTCTAAATAGGCAGTTCAGTTTTCTTTATGGCTACAAATAGAACAATTTAATCTTCAAACAAAATTATTTTCACCTATCTTTGAACATGTCTAGGGGGGATCTTTATGTCCAATCTCCATGTATGTCAAAAATGTCTCTATCTTCACAAATTAATGACATCTATGTTGCGTTGTCCATCTGTGTGTATTTTCTTGTTTGCGAAAGGGATGAGCTTTTTCGTCAGAGTCTCTCTCGACTCAGAGAACAGGTGGTCAAAGCCAACACTTTGGTGCGAGAAGCAAATTTTTTGGCAGAGGAGATGACCAAACTCACTGATTATCAGGTCACCCTTCAGATTCCTGCAGCCAACCTCAGCGCCAACCGTAAGGTCAGACCTCTAAACTGCCACAAGTTACGCTCTTCATTCAGTTATTTTATCATTCTTACTGTTTTGGTCATGAGCAAGAGTTTTGAAGGAGTAACCTAATCAGTCTATCTAATTCTAATGTAGCGTGGAGCCATTGTGAGCGAACCAGCCATTCAGGTACGCAGGAAAGGGAAGGGGACCCAGGTATGGACCATTGAGAAGCTGGAGAACAAACTTGTAGACATGAGAGACCACTACAGAGACTGGAAAGAGGGCACAGAGGAAATAGTAAGCAACAAAGGACTGGAAAATGGAAAACATGAGTTAAGAAGGATAAAGTAATTGAAAGATTTTTCTTTTGTGTGTGTTTTTTCAGTATAATAAAGCAAACAGTAAGCACTGTGATCCTTTCTATGAGGCGCAAGAGAACCACAATCTGATAGGAGTGGCCAACATTTTTCTAGAGTGCCTTTTCCATGATGTCAAGCTGCAATATGCTGTACCTATCATCAGCCAGCAGGGAGAGGTAAGGTTGCATCGTAGACTGTATAGAAAAGATGCACTTGGCTACAACCACTGTGGCTGTGAATTTCCGTTTTGAAGCCTTGATTTTATCAATTTAGCCGGCACCAGGATAGTGTACTGTTGTTTGTTTTCAGGTAAGACTAGCATACTTGTTTGACAGGCTGCATCCATAGACTGTGGGGTTGCATCACACAGTTACAGATACCTGCTAATGAGTGCTAAATGACATACAAATAAAACACTACAATTTTACCACCAGAATTGAACCACAGACTCCATAGGTGCGCCGTTATTACAGTTAAACACATAGCTAGCTACACCCCTGATAATGCATAACTTTTTGTCTTTATACAATTTAAATGTACGAGTCATAAAAATAAATCAAATCTGTATAGTTGTCATAGGAGCAAGTTAGATATAGAGACCAAAACTTTTTGTACACCTGTATTACAACCTTATTCTGCTTGTATGTACAGGTAGCAGGCAGGTTGCATGTTGAGCTGATGCGAGTTAGTGGAGCTGTACCAGAGCGCCTGTGTGGTGGGGACGACTCTTCAGAGAACTCCAGTGAAAATAGTTGCTACGAAGTCATGGACACCAACGGAGAGATCGTTCACATGGCCAGAAGGCTCACCTGCAGGGTATAAGTCAACTATCAAAGGAATTTAACCAAGGAAGAGATTTTAAAATGGTTCTGCAGCTGCAGAGACATATTACTGGGAGACTTTTATTTTGAAATCATCAAAGTCCTTTATCTTCTTACCTTCACTGCTGTAGGTGCGGATCAGGGAGGCCACAGGACTACCACTCAACCTGTCCAACTTTGTCTTCTGTCAGTATACTTTCTGGGAACATGGTGAGCCTACTGTGGCTCCTCCCATGGTGAGCCCAGACAAACCTTCCCCTCGAAGCCCAGACGCCCAGTTCACTGTCCAGTTTGATCACTGCAAGGTCAGAAGAATTAGTTGCTTTCTTTGTTTTGTTTTTTTTACAGATTTTTCATGCCTTACTTTGGACACACTTAAAATTCTTTTCACTTTTATTAGTAACTTTTATCTTCTCTGCTCCTACTCTTGTCTTTGTTCAGGACTACGTTGTGCATGTGACTGATGAGTTTTTAGAGTTCATATCAGATGGAGCATTGGCCATAGAAGTGTGGGGTCACCGCTGTGCAGGGAATGGACATTCTCTCTGGGAATTAGATGCACTGGAAGCCAAGACCCAGACGCTCCGGGACAGGTCTGATGCTTCATATGTTGTACTGTGACTTTTGCACTGATAATTCACACCTTACTAAACCTGGCTGTTGCATGTTCAAGGTGGAGTGAGGTGTCTCGACGGATCGAGCTGTGGCTCTCTATCCAAGAGCTAAATGAGCAGGGAGAGTACTCATCTGTGGAGTTGCAGCCTGGTAAAGACATCAGCACGGGAGGAGTCTTCCAACTCCGACAGGTCAGAGAAAAACTATGAAGGCGGTTCGCTTCAGGTCAGGCTGGCTGCTTTACAACAAACACATTTAAGAGGATCAAAATTAAATAGGTGATTATGATTTATTTCAAACAGGGTCATTCCAGGAGGCTGCAGGTGTGTGTGAAACCGGTCCAAAACTCAGGCACTCTGCCCTTGTTGGTGGAGGCTGTGCTGTCTGTCTCTATTGGTTGTGTGTCAGCTCGCTCTACCAAACTGCAGAGACCGCTCGACAGCTACCAGGTCTGTAAAACACACGTATACATTCATGCACATTCACATATGTGGACTTGGATTATCAACATATCATGCTGACTTCATAAGAATGTAATTTGCCTTTAAGTGATTCTGTATTAAAACAGAAATATGTTTTGGGAACAGCCTACTTGTCTTACGCCACAGAGACACAATATTTTGCTGATTCAGCCAAAATATGTCTAGTCTTTCTCACGTTTCGTGTCATGACTGGTCCATCCGGGTAGTTGGCAGTCAGTCCAAAGGATGCCAAGAAAAATCCAAACGTATTTGTGCTCTGTAGTTCCGTTAGCATGCTTTATTGTGTCCTGGTGTGGGGTGTAGAAAGGGATTGCTTGTTAAATCCTTCATGAAATCCTTTATTTGAAATGATATAAACTAAAAATAAATTGGTGGTTCTGGTTATCATTTAACATGTAACAAAAAGCATGTAAAGATCAATGAGATTCCCTGTAAGTTAGATGAGCAGTGAATGCTTTGCTCTGACCTGTCAAGTCAAAGCCTTTACTGCTTCTCCACATTTGACTGAGTGTGTTCTCTCCTGCCAGAGAGAGGCGGAAGACGATATGGATAGTTATCAGGTACCCTTTAAGTCTCCTCCTGCTGCTGCTCCCCCTGTAGTTCACTCTGCAGCATGAAGGACACCAACTGATCATGTGTTTGTGACTAGGCCTTTTTTGCTGAGGGCATGAAAGGCAGGAGGTCTCTGCCGACTTAAGAAGCGCTTTATTAAACAGCATCTGCAACTGCACACGTGGATGTTTTCTGATGTTGTAATTACCAATCACACCTACCAATTTTCGGCATCCCCTGTGCAAAATACAGTTTCACCCATGGCTAAGCTTCCAGCTAGCAGCATGTCTGCCAGGATCTTGTCCCACTCTTTACTGCCTTTCACCTCCGGTTCTACGCACTAATGCTACTGTTTGCTTGTCACTACTGAAGAGCTGCAGAAGTAATATGCACTACTTAATCACATGAGCATTGCATGACTGCATGATTTACAGAACTTTGCAGTGTGAGAGTGTGCTGACTTCAGAAGCATATGGTTGGCTTTGAGGTATTTTTGGGACTCTGAATGTTGCTGAGGGGAATCAACTCTTTGCTGCTCCCTCATAGAGCTATCTGCCATGTATTCAGGTAGGGCTTTGGGGGGGCTGTAGCTGTGTGTGAGGGGGTGCATGCAAGTGAGCGTGAATGATGCACATGAGTTGCAAAAGAGGATAAAGGGAGTGTTCATGCCTTTGTTTTTAACAGGAAATCAAAATTGTTTTATAGCCAAAACTAGAACGCTTCAGACTTTGATTTTTTGCATCTTGAGTTTGGTAAAGCTGTTATTTTTCCAAAGTATTCCAAAGTATTAGCTATGGTTATGTTTAGGAGCAGTTACAGTACTCCCTTAAACAAAACAGCCTAGTGCACACTCATCATCCACTGGTAACAATTCACAATTCTGCCCTGTAGCAGATCCTCTGCCTCACTGAGCCAGCTGGCATTGATTCTTGTCTTTGTTTGGTTCCAGGAAGAGGATCTCAACTGTGTTAGAGAGCGCTGGTCAGATGCACTGATCAAACGTCGGGAGTATCTTGATGAGCAAATCAAGAAAATCATCAACAAACATGGTGATTTGTAGGCCCTATAAAACTGAATGACCACAAAATTACATTTTTTTTAAAAACATTTTTTTTCCTTTTTTTTGTCTGGATTGGTTAACTTCTCGCCTTCTCACTACTTGTAGAAAAGTCAGAGGAGGACATTGAGCGTGAAGCACGGCTAGTGGAGCAGTGGGTTGGCCTTACTGAAGAGAGAAATGCAGTGCTGGTACCTGCACCTGGAAGTGGCATCCCAGGAGCTCCTGCAGACTGGTAAAAAACAAACATTCTCTTCACTTGCAGTCTATTGTCTTTATTTTTTAACCTATAACTCCGTGTTAAACTTCTTGTAGGACGCCACCTGCAGGAATGGAAGCTCACATTCCTGTACTCTTCCTGGATTTAAATGGTAAGGCAGACACATACTTTATTTAAAAGCTCCTCACTGGCTTTACAAATGCAAACAGTCTTTTTTATGTCTCTAGCGGATAATCTGACGGTGAATGAGCAGCTGACTGGCCCACATGCTGCAGGCGTTAACTCTATACTGCCCAAAGAGCATGGTAGCCAGTTCTTCTATCTGCCCATCATTAGGCACAGTGATGAGGAGGTGAGTAATAACTTTCACTTTGCTACCATCTTGTGGCCAAAAAGAGAACTTATCAAATTATAGAAAAAAATAAAAAGTTGTGTGATTATGTGAATGTTGGCATGACACATAAGCTATGGAGGCTCAAAATGTAATCTAAAAAATAAGGCATAAAAATAATATATATAAAATGATTGTTTATTTACTTTCCTTTTATATTATGTCACCAGCTGTCATCAGGTGAATTAGTCAATTAATTAATTTATAGCTTAAAATTAGTTACATTTTGAGTTTAAACACACACACACACACACACATATACATTGGCATTTTCTCCTGTATTTTTCCTAACAGATTTATTTTATTTATTGTTTAATTGAAGGCATTTCTGTTGTAAGATTTCAGGAGTATTTAGGCCTTTAGGCTGGATATGATAATGGAAGTCAAAACTGTAAAATAGGGGAAAAGTAAAATAAACAAACAGATGGCTATATTTATGTTTACATTTTGTTGCATTTAGTGGGATATTATTAAATACGCCTCTGCTGTGGCAAGTTTTCGGGTTGTCTGTCCATTCATTACAAATCAGGAGCTGACTTGTTTGCTGCGTCTTCTCCCAACTTTGTGTTGGTTAATATCTATAATGGTGGAACATCTGATAACATTTATGAGATTGTGAGGTCAAGGTTAAGGTGACACAAGGTCAGATTTGAGGCAGAGCCAAATTGTCTGAGATCTAGGCCTTTCATTGGAAAGTTGTTTTTTTTTTTAATTGTTTATTTTGGCAGTTTTGGTCCTCCATACATAACTATAAGAAAAGCAGTTGTATTTTCAGAATGTACTTTGTGTTTTGTCAAATAATCTCTTCTTATATGAGACTATATGCAAACTTAAAGTATTGTTTTTCTATTGTGCCTGTGTCTACAAGTTGTTTGTAGAGTATTATAAAATAATCTTCATTTTACTACTTAAATTGATACTTTAAAGTTTTTTTACATCATTGCACAAATACACAAATAAAAGCATTTTAGGGCAAATTTTTTTCCTACCTCTTTGTGTATAATGAATAATTACATCCTGTAACTGGATAGGTTCCAGCAAAAAATCATTTTTATTTGTGCACACAGTAATCACTGCTCATTTTATTGTGCTAAACTGTATCTAAGTGGTAATTAGCCAAACTGAAAGCGGTGGCCCACCTACATCATTGTAATTCATGAGTCTCCCTCTACTGTTACAGCAAAGATTCCCTCTGCAGATGAAACTACATGAATTAAACCCATCTCTTTAAATTCACCAGGTGTTGGCAGTGTGCTCCTGGGACTCATCCATTCATGATTCTGTTCACCTCAACCGGGTCACATCACCGAATGAACGCATCTACCTGATCATTAAAGCCACGGTGCAGCTCAGTCACCCTGCCTCCATGGAGCTGGTGCTCCGCAAGAGGATTGCTGTCAACATTTACAACAAACAGGTTAATACTAGAAAATCTTAACCCACAGAAAAGATGGGTTTTACAGCAGCTTGTCATGTTTTACTGATCGACATAATGTGCATTTGTTTCTTTCAGAGTTTCACTCAGAGTCTCAAGAGAAGGATGTCACTAAAGAACACACTTTACTCCTGTGGTGTGACTTATGAGATAGTTTCCAACATACCAAAGGTGCAATTTTAGTTTAGTGCTTTAGTGTGTTATAAATGTGTTTTTAATTTTTTTGTATGCTGTTTTGTTTAGTGTTATTGCATACTTGTTTGAATATTATCTTAAACAGGTATTTTTAAATGTCTTCTCTTTTTATGTTCAAGGCTTCAGAGGAGCCAGAGGAGAGGGAAACTCTGGCTCTCATGGCTGCTCGTGGGGACAGTGAGGAGACTCAGGATGGAGAAACCTACATTGAGAAGTACACCCGGGGAGTTCTAGAGGTGGAGAACATCCTTAGTCTGGAGAGGCTGCGACAGGTAACCTGCATAGAAGCGCTTTTGAACACTTACAAAATTTTTATAGTTGCCTTGTATTAAAATTTAATTTTGTCCATCATTAATAATTTAGTAGTAGAATGATATATAATGATAAATCTCTCTTTGTTGCTCATCCATTCAAAGGACTGATGAGCTAATGCCATAGTGAGGCATCTGTCTATCCGCAATTTACAAGAATTACTATTCCTCCTAGGGTAGGGTATGAGTCAGATTTTTGTAAAACTTGCACACAGTGATCATCTAATGGGTGGTCACCCAAACTGGGCTCAAGGCCACATTTGTCGTTTTTTGGGCAAAATTGCTATTCCTAAGAGTATTGGTCTGGATTGGAATGTTTATAAAATGAGTATTTGCATGTCATCTATACATAAATGTAATTGTTATTTGTATTCATGGCACAATAATCTCTTAAACTAGATCAGGACTGGTCAAGAACTAGAGCCATGGGCGTAGCATCTGGTAGGCCATAATAGGGCAATACCCTAGTTCAACAACATAATCAGCATAATGCTCCAATTTTACGAGTGGAAAATTTAAAGGTCAGTTTGCAGTGTTCCACTGTCACTATTCCTATCGTGCTGGCAGATTTTCAAGGGTTCTCTTCTTTTAGATCATAGACCTATTCCTCATAACACTAGACGAGCTTGAAATATCGCTTTGTTACACATGCTGTAGACCACTTGTATCCTATTAGACAGTGATGATCTTAATAGTCATGATCATGGAGGTAGTGGTCCTATTGGTTGACTCCCACATTAGGATGGTGTGGTTGGGGCCTTCCTATCACTGTTATGCCGACATCAGTAACATGGCCAATGCTATGACATGCTGATGTGTTCACATATTTTCATGCTATTTATTAACATGTTTGCTATGAAAAAGTAGCCATAATATTCCTGGATTCAAACACTTGCATTTGGTGGTGAATAAGAATAAATAAAAGTTGTGATGGATTGTGAGCTGGATGAGCTTCTGCAACACTGACTTTCTTTTTAATTCTTTGCAGGCTGTAACAGTGAAGGAAGCCCTTGCTGCTAAGGGGCGACATTTAAGGAGGAGTATCAGTACACCAAATGTACAGCATGTAATTAAAATATCATCTTACTGTCCTACTGGCGGTATGAAAATTATGAAATTACCATTAATTACTGTTATGCTTTTAATTATCTCGTTTCTTGCTCTCCAGGCTTCATGTAGTAAAATTGATCTGACTGGTTGTGACGATGAAGATTGTAAGGTGCGTCAGGCATGGTTAAACAACATCTTATTCACAATTTTCTGTAAATGTCATGTTAGACCGCAGTCAGGACAAAAAATAAATTAAACTGCTTTTCTGAGCAGGCCACTGAGTAAGAATATCTCTGATTTTTATGAAAGAACTTTCATAGCCTTGTCAAAATAAATGTTTTCTTAGTAATATAAGTAACATAAACAGATTTTAAATGAAGTGCTCCCATCTTTTTCATTAGTGATTTACACTTGGGTCTCAAGACTGTGCAGTAGAAAGTCAAAAGTTAAAACAGTTTTAGACAGCCTCTTAGTTGCAAGTTCATTTAAACTTCATGAAACTGACCTAAACCATATGCTACTGTTCAGGACCACTGTGATCGTGTGGACAACACCAACTGTAATCCCCAGGATTGCTCACTTTGTACCACACCCATCAAAAAGGAGAACACAGGTAAACCAAAGAAACAGCACAAGTGGAATAGCATCCTGTTCTGACTTTATTTGTGTAAGAAAAGTACACAGTATTATACATTATAATTGGGTCATTACTGACTGCTCCCATACAGGCTTAGTTCCAGAGAGTCCTACCTTTTTTAGCTCCAGCCCCTTTAAAGTACTCTCCCCTCAACCGCCTAAATTCCTCAAGTCTCTTCTTCCTGTCAAAGAGGAGAACAAGGCAAAGAAAGCTCTGGAGGCCCGGCCACTACTAGGACAAGAGGTAAGGAGGATGGAGTTAAAATCACTTTAAGTGCGTGATATTCATGTCTTTTTTGCCATTTTGTTTCGTTTGCCATTGCACTATTCTTCAGTCCCACATATCTGTTTTGTCAAGCTCACTTACATTTCACCATATCAAATTACATCTCCAAAACACTGTAAATATACTGACCTTGAAAAAAAAATTACTAATTTTCTAAAGTTGTGTCATGACATCATCCACTTTATTTGTGTCATTTTATTGAGAAAAAAGTGCATGACACATAGAGCATGAATTCAACTTGACAAAGCCGTGCTGTCTCGTATCTCATTTTGTTTATGAAAAATTGATTTTCCAACTATTTTGTGGCTGTTCCAGTCATTTAAACTAACACTGCATATGTGTTTTCTTGAAGTGGACTAAGAGTGGTGCAAGTACTTAGGTCGTATCAGGAATACTGGGGTTGGGAGGTAGAAGTTTTATACGCTCACCGGCCACATCATTAGGTACACCTGTTCAGTGGCACATTAATGCAGATGACTGATCACCCAGTCATATGGCAGCAGCTCAATACATTTAGGCATGTAGACATGGTCAATATAACCTGCTGAACTTCAAGCTGAGCATCAGAATGGGGAAAAAAGGTGATTTAAGTGATTTTGAAAGTGGCAAGGTTGTTGATGCCAAACTGGCCTGAGTATTTCAGAAACTGGTGAACTACTGAGATTTCCTGGAAAACCATTTCTACAGTTTACAGAGAACAGTCTGAAAAAGAAAAAATATCCAGTGAGCAGCAGTTCCCTGGGTCAAAGTTCCTTGTTATTGCCAGAGGTCAGAGGAGAATGACTGGACTATATCCAGCTGATAGGAAGGCAACAGTAACTTAAATAACTGTTTGTTACAACTAAAGTATGCAGGCAAGCATCTCTAAAAACCCACAACAGGTGGAACATTGTATCAGATGGGCTGCAGCAGCAGAAGATCACACTGGATGCTGCTCCTGACAGCTAAGACCAGGAAACTGAGGCTACAGCTCATATGGGCTCATCAAAACTGGACAATACAAGATTAAAAGAATGTTAATTGGCCCAATAAGTCTTAATTTCTCATGTGATGTTTGGATGGTTGGTTTAGAATGTGGTATAAACAACATGAAAGCACAGATCCCTCCATTTAACAACAGTTCAGGTTGGTAGTGGTGGTGTAATGGTGTGGAGAATATTTTCTTGGCACTATTTTGGCCTCTGAGTACCAGCTGAGCTTCATTCAGCCTACTTGAGTATTGGTGACCATGTCTATCTCTTTATGACCACAATGTACCCATCTTCTGATGACTGCTTCCATCAGGTTAAACGTGCTATGTCACAAAGCTCAAGTCATCAAGTCAAAGCTCAAATCCTCTGGTTTCTTGAACATGGCAACAAGTTTACTGTATTCAAATGGCCCAAAGAGTCATCAAATCTCAGTCCAGTAGAGCACCTCTGGGATGTTGTGGAACCAAAGAGTTGCATCACAGGTGTGCAGCTGACAAATCTGCAGCAACTACATGATGTTATGACATCAATATGGACCTGAGAAATGTTTCTTGCACCTTGTTGACTCTATGCCATGAAGCATTAAGGCAAACTGGAAGGCAAAAGGGTCCAACCCGGCACTATCAGGGTATACTTAGTAAAGTGGCCCTTGAGTGCACTCAGCATAAAAACGGTCTTTTGCATTAATTTAGTAATAGCAAGTGCTTAGGTGTTTTATGCAGGTTATACTAGTGTGTGGAGAATGAGAAAAAAAGTGGTTAAAAGACTACAAATGTAGACCCGCTGCTCACCTGTGTTATTGCAATAAAAGGTACTCTCCCTCATAGTTAATACACTTCAAGCACTGTTCTTGTGAAATGTTAAACTGCATGGCACTAACGATGTAACTGGCGTGCCCAGCTCCATGCATGCTGTGTGTGAGTGTGAAGTGTGTGCTGTCGTTCTGACCCATCTGCAGAGCATGCGCTCATGTGTGAACAGCCCTGCACTGCTCCCCCCTCCCTGCCCCTGGCGCCGACCCAGGGCAGGCAGCGAGGGCCACTGCAAGCCCTCCACCTCCACCTCCACCCCCACCTCCACTCCCACCAGCAGACAGCTCAGCCACACACTGCCACACACTGCTGTAAGTGCGACACACTCTGCATTGAGGGTTACTATAAGAGCTTTACACATACATATACTTTCTGGCGTAATAAATATTACTCAGTCTGCTGTAAGTATCACACTCACATCTGTACACCTTAACACATTTTGCCTTTTTGCTGGTAAGACATTCCATGAACTGGTAGTACTTACATCCAGGGTCAAACAGCATCATTTTCTCTGTACTAAAAGTGATAGATGGGTTATAGGTCAAAAATAAATAGGTAAATATTAATATCAGGTAATCACTGAACTGGATTGCAAGCAGGGTAATAAGGGGCCATAAACAAATGGTAACACTAGGGCAATGCAGTTATAGATAGAAATGACATAAATCCATTTAGTAATAGTTTAGTAATATTTTGGTAGTTTAATAACATCCTAAAAATAAAATGATTATATCATTTCAATACTTTGATTAAAAATGTAATATTATGACATTAATGGGGTTAATAGTCTCATAAAGTAATACAGGTATATGTTTTCAAATTAAATCCTACTATGGCCAAATACTTTTGAAATCACATGCCATTGCTGGAAGTTAAAATAGGTATTCACCATATTTTACTGCTATAATTTATGCTGTTTTATGTTTTAGCATGGATAAGGTAGCTGCATAAAAATAGCCATGTTTCCTGGTTGATGCTCCCAGCACAAATATATGTGCTTGAAGCAAATGTATCATTATATTATATTATATTATATTAGTTTGGAGATAAAGTAAGACAAGGCTGAGATGGTTTGGACATGTTCAGAGGAGGGATAGGGTATATATTGGACAAAGGATGTTGAGGATGGAGCTGCCAGGCAGGAGGAAAAGAGGAAGACTACAGAGAAGGTTCATGGATCAGCGTTGGTGTGAGGGAAGAGGATGCAAGGGATAGGGTGATCCAGTGTGGCGACCCCTAACGGGAGCAGCCAAAAGAAGAAGAAGAATTATATTATATTCTATTATATTATATCTCACTATTCTTGGTCAAGTATTCAGTTAAATGCTAAATTATAGAATTAGCAGCAGGGGCTCCAGCAAGGTTCAGTTAGTAAAGCATCCTTATTTGATGCACATATACAGTATAGTGTATGAATATAATGTTAAAACAGAAAACCGCAGCAAAGTTGTTAAAACAAAGAAAAATGATCCACAATATTCATACTCCTTGTTCCATCATTACATCTGACTACCATCTCCATTCTCTTTAAAATAGTGTTTACACAAGCTAATGCACCCCGTAGACTGTAACTAACTATCATGTCTGTGGGGTGTGTCTTTTGTCCTGCTGCTGTTGTTTTGATCAGCAGGACTCTGACGATGAGGAGACAGATGTGGACACTCTGAATCTAAAGCGGGGCCCGCAGGACCAAAGCAACTTCCAGCCTTACATCCCAGAGGACTTTGCAAACTTTGAGATCTACAATGCCACTCTGGAGAGCCAGGAGGGGTTTCGTTCTGACTTGAAGAGGAGCCGGTGTGGAAGTGGGAGCGGTGAGAGAGAGGTGCCTCGTAGCCCCACAGCCAGCAGTTGCACTAGTGGCTACTTTTCACACAGTGCCTCCAATGCCACGCTGTCTGACATGCCTTTTAGTGCCAGTGAGAGCTCTGACCACCTCAGCTGCACCTCCAGAGATTCACATGACCCTCTTGGCTGTCCTATTGGAAGAGGCAGCACCCAAACCAAAAGTGTTTCTGCAGGGAGTGACACTCAGCCACAACTTCTTTCAGCAGATGGTGTTCAGGACCTGCTCGTACATTCAGCTTCCTCACCTGTCAGTATTCCTAAATTCACAGATAAGCCACAGTCATTCCCAGTGCCACACAACTGTGTCCTCAGTACCAGCCAGGAGTTTACTGACTTTAAAGGAGCTGATGACAGTATTGGTGTGACTGATTTAAAACATTTTACAGAGGAATGGGAGCAGGAGGGGTTGAAGTTTTGTTCAAACAAGCAGAATGACACAGATATTGTGGAAACACATGACACTGACACTCAGCTTCTGTCTGATGTTTCTAAGACATCTTTTCCTGAAAAGACAATAAACAAATATCCTAATTATGAAGACCCTATTAGTGTAGCTGTGTCCTGCCCTAGCACAACAGTATTTTGCACTTCAGTCAAAGCCCCAAACTCAGCCTCAGCTCCATCCCCAGCCCTAATAAATCCTAATGTATCAGTCCCACCTCCAGTCACACTTGTATCTACAGCTACATCCTCAGCCCCAGTTCTGCGAGCAGGAGGAGAACCTCCAATCCAGGAACCAGCCCAGGGAGATCTACCCCATGGAAGTCCCTGTCCCAGTCCAAATCCCAGCAGCGCTGAGCCCTCTGGGGACTCCAGTGGGGATGAGAGCACCCCTGTAGCTCAGTTGCCTGACTGGATGGCACCTGGTGAGCAGGTGTGGGTGGGGAAGAGGAGAGGAACAGTCCACTATGTGGGAGGAGTGGAGTTTGCCAAGGGGATCTGGATTGGCGTGAAGCTGGACATGGCAGTGGGTGAGTCCCTTTAAATTGACTCCTGTTAGTAGACCCTCAGTAATACAGTTTTAAATTAAGCTACAGTAAGTTAATTAAAAACTAGTGCGTTATTCACATAGTTTTTACCCCAGTGCCCCATGTTTGAATGCTTCTCACATCCCTCTCCTTTGTATTCTTTGTTAACAAAATGTTGACATTTTGTCAGTGCTTTTTCTTTAGAGATATACAGTTATCAGCAACAGCGTAAACATAATATTTATTAATCCGTTGAATATTGGTGTTAATCACAGCCACATTGTGGAGCCATGGGGTAAAAAAAATTGGGTGAGGTTATTGGCTCTCTTTGGGGATTGGTTAAGGAGGCTATAATATAGAACTGTATCATAATGATTAGAACACTTAATTACACAAGATAGGATTTACTTATGGTGATGGTAATTTTCAGCAAAAAAAAGCTGGTGTTCAGGGGAGACTGAAATCAATGTGAAATAAAATGTTAATATTAGAATTACATTTACATTTTTCAGATGAGCACAAGCATGACTTCAAATGCGAAAACTTTTTACTATTCTAAGTTTTCCACTTGGATGTTTTTGTGTAAAACCTTGTTTCTAGCTAAGCTTGGTAAATGTCAGTAAAAACAACACAGTGATTAGCATATCACTGAAATATGTTTTAAAGAACATAGTAAAAATACACTCTGCACTTGTCAATATTAAAAATAAAAAATATATATATAAATATATCATTTTCTGAAAAAGATACAGTATATGCTCATTTTGAATTTGATGCTGGCAATATATTTTAAAAAGTTTTCAGATCAAATGTTTTCTCATTCTTACTTGATAGAGGATTTCAGCCGCTAAACAGTCATGCTTTGCTTCATGCTTTGAGTGGGTAACAGGTCTGGCCTGCAGAGACGACTGTTTAGAAATCTTTATGACATCAAACTACATTCACCGGACACTTCATTACATACACCTTGCTATTACTGAGTTGGATCCCTTTTGCCTTCAGAACAGCCTTAATTCTTCATGGCATAGATTCCCAATGGTACTGGAAGCATTCATCAGAGATTAGATTTTGGCCCTTATTGACATGATTTCATCACACAGTTGTTTCAGATTTGTCAGCTCCACATCCATGATGAGAGTCTCTCCATTTGACCACATCCAAAATGTGCTCTTTTGGATTAAAATCTGGTAACTGTGGAGGTCATTTGAGTACAGTGAAATCATTGTCTCATGCAAGAAACCAGTTGGAGCTGATCTGAGCTTTGGGACATAGTGTTATCCTGCAGGAAGCAACCATCAGAGGATAGGTACACTGTGGTCATAAAGGGATGGACATGGTCTGCAACAGGACTCCAGGTAGTTTGTGGCATTTAAATGATGCACAGTTGGTACTAAGGGGCCCAAAGTGTGCCAAAAAATATCCCTCACACCATTACACCACCATCACCAGCCTGAACTGTTGATAAATCAATGGCTCCACTCTTTCATGTTGTTTACGCCAAATTCTGACTCTATCATCCAAATGTGACATGAGAAATCAAGATTCATCAGAGCAGGGAATGTTTTTCCAATCTTCTGTTGTCCAATTTTGGTGAGCCCACATGATTTGTAGTGCGAGTTTCCTTTTCTAGCTGACGGAGTGGCACCTGGTGGGGTCTTCTGTTGCAGTAACCCATCCGCGTCAAGGTTCCACTTGTGGGATCACAGATGCTCTTCTGCATACCTTGATTCTAACAAATAGTTTTTTCAATTACTGTTGCCTTCCTATCGAAGCAGTTTGGTTATTCTTTTCTGACCTCTCTCATCAACAAGCCATTTTTACTGCCACTCACTGGATATTTTCTCTTTTTCAGACCATTCTCTGTAAGCCTAGAAAAATCTCCGCATTTCAGATCAGGAGAGATATTTGTATTAAAGAACAGTTGAACAGGTACACCTAATGAAGCGCCCGGTGTATGTACAAATTAGGGTTCAGTAGATGATGATTTCCTTTTTCCTATGAAATTTATCAGGGTGATGAACTCCATCTCCATGTTTTTTTTTTCTGAAAGACACACACTTTTTGGTGTTTTGTTGCCCTGAAGCATGTTACTGGCATCAAAATGAACATGTCTTTTTCCAAAATAAATTCTTCGTTTCAAAATCTGACATGTTGTTTTCTTGCTTTTTTCAATAAAATATAGAGTTTTAAAATTTTACAAATCATTTCATTCTGTTTTATTTGCATTTTATACTTTTTTAAACAAATTTGTAAGTGGAGTCTAAATGTGACGCTAATAAGTTATGCTTGACTTTCCTATAGGTAAGCACAATGGAACTGTCCAGGGCAGAGTGTACTTTCGCTGCCCCCCAGGCCACGGTGTGTTTGTGAAGCCATCTCGTCTCACCAGAGGGCCACCCTCCATGGACACAGAACCCCAGACTCTGATCAGATAGAACCCAAAGGACAGGTTTTCTGAGGAGTTGCAGGGTTCTAAGGGTGGTCCTTAGATCCTATATGTGAACTCCACTATGACTCCCCTTGTATTTTCTGTCTGACCACTCAAGTCTCTGAGCTGATGTTTTGTGAAGGATTCTGTACTTTACGAAAGCATAACTTGCCTGCGCATTTAATGAAGGTATATCCAATTATTGTTCACTGAAAAAACACTATGCACATATCTTAGTTTTCTATAAGGTGATATTTTTATAGAAAGCTTCACTTTAATCTGGGAGTCTTTATGAAATATTACCCACATATCTTTTCTTACATTGGTTCTGAGCATTATATACAATATTTTTGTAAGATGATGCACTCCAGCCCCCCACTCCCCCAGGCTCATGATGGAGTAATCTGGGATATGAAGAATGTACTACTGTTAATAAACATTGATATTTACATCAATATGAAATATCAGGGCTAACCAAAGAACTATGGTTCCATATCTGCTGTTATGAGTTACATGTTATTTTTCTAATGCACTTATGTGGAAGTATTTACTAATAATTGATGTGTCCAAGTAAAGCTTAGTGCCATATCTCTAGGAGTAATGCCACATACCCTGAGCATAAGACGAATCTGCAAACCTGAGTTGCAGTTAGAAATTATCCTGTTGATGTACTGTAACACTGTGGAGGAAATAATCCCCATCCAGCATGAAACTGTTGATGTTCAAATACTTGCACTGGAAAAGATTCTTGGAGAGTTCAACCGACTGTCTTCCAATATTGGACTGATATGAAATATTTGCAACCGATGAACTGTGTGTCATCACTTAGATGTACAAAACTGTACAAAGCAGCTAGGTTTTGTCTGAGGCCTGGATGTGGTAATGCCTTATTGCCCTGTTTTCATAAAAAAGAGGCACATAAATCCCAAACTGCTCAACGAATACTCAATAAGTGTGTGGACCTGTATGTATATTATGAAGCCCACAGGTATTCGAAATTCCATCCTGCCTTGCTGACTGATTGAATGCCTTTTTTAGCTGATGTCCATTTGCATTTTATATGCTAACAGACTGATGAGTGACACTACATATTAAAAGGTACTCAATAATAACATCTTTCACATGGAGGATTGAATGAATGGGTAATGGACAGTATCAGGTTAGAGAAAATGGTGCAAAACTAGTTTAGTTATGAAGAAGATTTTCCTATAAACTTGTATTTTATGAAAGTGGTGAACTGTGGAACTGACTAGAAATAGGTAAATATTCAAGCTGTAATTGCAAGTAAAAGAAAGAAACCCAAGAACCTTACTTTAAAGAAGAGAACAAAGCTGCTCTCCGTAACAAGGAGTTGTAAATAGAAATGTATTTGAACATA
The DNA here is from genome assembly GCA_015106775.1 of Etroplus canarensis. Taxonomy (NCBI): domain Eukaryota; kingdom Metazoa; phylum Chordata; class Actinopteri; order Cichliformes; family Cichlidae; genus Etroplus; species Etroplus canarensis. The sequence continues at coordinate 2,182 of VUQH01054600.1, read as the reverse complement.
GTATTTACACTATTATAATGTACAGAATTGTATTTATAATGTATCTTGAACTGTTTTATTGGTACAAAATGTTCTAGAATAGAACATTTACAATCAGTGTATGTGTTGACTCCTCATTTATCTCATGCACACTCACGTTGTTTGAATGTTTTAGTATGTTTTGGTGGTATAGCACAATATTTTCGCATAGTAGATTTTAGTATGCACACATTTAGTGCACATTATATTTCCTTTTCTTCCAAAAGAAATCAAAATACAATTGTGGAGTGTTCTGACAGGTAAATTTGAAATTTAAGACTGGCTGTATATGAAAAAAGTCTGAAATTACTTTTAACAGCAACAGTGTTCTAATGTGGGGATATGTTGAGCCTGACAAATATGTTTCCAACATATATTTTTAAATCTACTATAATATTACCTTTTCTTCTGGGAAATTGTACTCGTAGGAAAATTTTAAAAGTTATAATGGTAATGTCATTTTAGGCAGCAGTTTGTGTTTGCTGGAATGTAGTTTTGAGATCTTTAATATGAAACAAAAATACCATTTACTGTTGAGATCTGAATAATAATTCAGCCTCTAAAGTACACAGAAAAATGTTGTGGTTGTGCAGTGAATTTACTACAATCTTGTGCCCATGCATTTAAAATATTATGGATATTTAGTCAATCTCAAATGATGTTAAAATAGACCATATTTTACTAGAAGATGTGCAAAATTCAGCATGGGATGAACAACATAAACATCCCAGTGGAGTACAATCCTTGTAAACAAAAACATGATGATCCTTACAAACAATGAGGGAACCTGCAGGTCATATATTAAATTTCCCTTTAATAGTTTTAAAATTGACTACAACTAGTTGTGTCAAACAGTCTGAAATGCAAGCTGTCTATTTGAGTATTTCAGTCTACAGTCATGTGAAAGGGAACATTTTCACAGGACTCAATGCAGTCCTATCAACAACTAAGTACATCCTTAGTGCGTCCATATAAATTAAGAGGGTAAGTGGTGGCCAGGTGCTGCTAATCAAATGAACTCCATTAACTGATCATCAGCCAGTGTAAACACCTCTATATAAGCTGAAGTTTTTGCATTTTGCTGGTCTGGAGCATTCAGATATGTGTTAACACTTGCAGAGAAGTTGCAAAAAAAACACTAAGAGCTACATCTCAGACTCTACAGGCCTCAGTTGGCTTGTTTGGAAGGGTGTCATGAGAAAGGTTCTTATCTCTAAAAAGAATGCAGCAGTACAGCATGGGTTTTTAAAGCTGCATACCGACTGTCAAGCATGGTGGTGGTAGGGTAATGACTTGGGCTTGTTTTGCAGCCAAAAGATCTGGGCACCTTGCGGTCATTGAATTGACCATGAACTCCTCTGTACTGTATACCAGGTATACCAAAAGTATTCTAGAGTCAAATGTGAGGCCATCTGTCCAAAAGCTAAAAATTGACTGAAAATCGGTCATGCAACATTGATCCAGAGCACACCAGCAAATCTACAACAGAAGGGCTGAATAAGAGAAGAATCAAAGTGTTGCAATGGCCTACTTAAAGGGAGACCTCAACCTGATTAAAACCTTAAGAGAGCTGTGCATAAATGAAATCCAGCAAACCTCAATGAACTGAAGCAATATTATAAAGAATAATGGGCCACAATTCTTCCACAGTGATGTGAGAGACTCATAAAGTCATACAGAAAACAATCACTTCAACTTATTTCTGCTAAAGCGGGTTCAACAAGCTACTGAACCATGGGGTGTACTTTATTTCTCACATGACTGCATAGAGTCCAGTGAAAACTTTCTTTTTCACTTGACTGTAGATTAAGTTCCCCCATTTTGTTCCTTTTTTTTTAGAGTTTTAGCTCTATCATAAAAAAAATGTCAGCAGTGGGGAGACAGTTTTATTATTAATAATACTTAAAGATATAAAGAAATAAAGTCATACAGTAGGTTATCTATGCACCTTCTCTGTCATTTTCCTCTTTTCCTCCTGCCTAGCAGCTCCGTCTTCAACATCCTCTGTCTAATATACCCACTATTCCTTCTCTGCACATGTCCAAACCATCTCAACCTGAGCTGTCCCTCTGATGTAACTCATTTCTAATCCTGTCCATCCTGGTCACTCCCAATGAAAATTTCAGCATCTTCAGTTCTGCCACCTCCAGCTCTGCCTCCTGTC